>JABCMJ010004130.1:0-13676 GCA_014822125.1 Arbutus unedo | reverse complement strand
TTCATTTGTTCTATGTATCTATACATTAAATAACAACAGATAAGGTTATCTGTTTGTATTCTATAATTTGACATAATATTTTCACTTTTTTTTAAATTTTTTAATTTTTAAATATAATTTTTTTTGAAATTTTTAAAATTTTTTTATCGAGATGAACCAATAATCAATAAAAAAAATATATGCAAAATAAAAAATCACAAAAAATTAGTGTACCAAAAAGTTGTAAGGGCACAAATCATATTTTAATTTTTTTCATATTTTTTATTTTTTAAAATTTTTAAAACTAACTTTTTTATTTTTTAAAATTTTTTATTGAGATGAACCAATAATTAATAAAAAAATAGATGCAAAATAAAAAATTACAAAAAAATTGGTTTACCAAAAAGTCATGAGGACACAAATCATATTTTGACTTATTTTTCATATTTTTTAATTTTTTAACACAATTTTTTAATTTTTTTAAAATATCTTATCGAAACGTATCAATAATTAATAAAAAATAAATGCAAAATAAAAATTTACAAAAAAATTAATATACGAAAAAATGGTGAATACTTTAAAATTTGTTAAAATTTAATAAATTTGTAATAAGGGTAATTTTGTCAATCAAATGACCTAACCTATTAGCACTTTTAAAAAATAGAACCTAACTACTTGTACTTTTAAAATAGTGGATCCTAATTCAACAAACAAATTATGCAGAACTTAATGAATTAGTTAGTCCCAGATTTAAAGTTTTAACTTATTTTCCTTAGAAATAAATAAATAAATAATAAATTAGGTCTAATTAGGAACCAATTAAGATGAATACTTTTCCCTTTTATTTCTATCTATTTCCTCGCTAAACTATTGATTTTGATTAAATAATTTCTAAATTTAATTTGTAACAATCTATTAAATTCGAAATCAAAATTGTTATATACGAGAGCTTTCTTATTTTTATCTATTTTATCTTAAACTATTAATTTTTTACCTAATAAATTATTAAATTATGTAATTTCTAGAGGTGAAAATAAAAATCGGAAAATCGGATCGGATTAAAAAATTCAATCCGGTCTGATTTCGGTTTGGAAGTTTGGAAAAATCGATTTTTCGATCTAGTTTCGATTTGGGAGAATACAAAATCGGTTCAAACCGAACCGGATGAAAATACAAATACAAATATGTTATATTTTTAAGTTTATGTGTTATAATTTATAACCTATTAATTTATTAGTCATTTAATCGATTAGGATTTAGAATCATTACCGTGTACTGAAAATGAAAAATTATCATTTACAGAGAGCAAATGAAAATGAAAAAGTACCTGTCCAGGAATAAAAAATAAGAATAAGTTTAAATTATTCAATTTTATTATACTATTCAATGCATTTATATTGTAAGAAATTTCACCCAAAAGTGTTAATTTTTTCTTTTTGTTAGCCCGAAATATTGTCCAAAAAGTTAAAAAGTCTAGACTGAACTGAAATCGGACCGAAATTGACTTAAACTGATTGAAACCGGACTGGTGTAATCGGTTCGATTTCAATTTATAAAATTTCCAAATCGGACAACCGGTTAAGTCTCATGAATTTCACCAAAACGGACTGATTAAACCCCTCGTAATTTCGCACCCAATTAGTTAATTATGACAAAATAATTTACAAAAACAATTTATTAAGCACAAATAATTTTAAACATATTATTTCTATCTTTACTATTTTTTAATGTTTTTGGTAATACAAAATAAAAAAAAACGTATCCAAAATCTTACCAAAATAACTTTTAAACACTTGACTGTAAGAACCTTGAATGTTGGACTTATAATATATGCCCAATAGTTTTTATTAAGCATTTAATTTTTAATTTTATTTAGCATGTTATAACGGGATAAATACATAATATATTTGTGTATATATTATTATTGCATTATTGTGTGAAATATTATTATTAACCATGCATGCATTATTATTAAGGATGATTGTAGATAATTATTGGTATCAACTACTACCCCACTCCTTTATCTCTACTTTCTCTCTATGTTCCCCTTTGACTTTCACAATCTTTATTTTTTCCCAATCTCTCTCTCTCTCTCTCTTTCTCTGTCTGTCTCTCTCTTTCTCTCTCTAGAGGTCTATCTCTCACTCTTTCACTCTTCCTCACGCGCTCTATCATATTCTTGTGGGTGGATAGGCAAGTCGATGTGTGTTGGGATGAAGTTCTCCACCGTTTGCCAAATTTCTGCCTTTTTCGTCCAAAAGGGAGTGACATCCGTCCAAACGTCCAACCACTGTATTTTCAACCAGACACCGGAGGCAATCTATCCGGACGCCTAACTACTGAAATTTTCGTCTGGGCACGTGTAAGTTAAGTCCGGATGCCCCGACGCAGTTTCAGCTATTGACTTTTTCGTCCCAACGGTGGTGAAGTCCGTCCGGATGTCCACAGAGAGAGAGAGAGAGAGAGAGAGAACCTATCTCAAAGAGATTGTGAGAAGATTTGTATTCTCTATTCGATTCATAGTGGACTGATGTAGCTCTCGTGATTTTTTCTCGCATTTAGGTTTTCCACGTATATCTTGTGTCTTGTTCTTTTCTTTCTATTTTTCTATTATGCACATTTGTTTGTTTCGTTTGGTGATTCATTGTTTTCAAGATCCGTAAGGGGCGTTGTGAGCTTAAACGCTGTTCGTATGAGATTTCCTAACAACTGGTATCAAAACCGCTGTTGCAGTAGGTTTTGTTCAATAGATTAAGATTTAATCTTATTTGGGCAACCTAGGATTTTAGTGGGAGCTATGAGTTTTGAAGAAGGCAAACAAATGATTGAAAAGTTTGACGAATCAAACTTTGCGTACTAAAAGATGCAGATAGAGGACTATCTGTATTAGAAAGATTTTTATTAGCTGTTGCTGGGTAAAGAAAAAGGGAAAAAGAAGACAGAAGAGTCCGATGAAGATTGAGACATTTTTGACAGAAAGACGTTAGGAGTTATTCGTCTATCCCTATCAAAGGCGACCCACAATACATTGAAGGAGAAAACGATGGAGGATCGTATGGAAGCATTGAAAAGGATGTATGAGCAACTGTCTACTTCGAATAAGGTACATCTTACAAAAAAAAAACTTTTCAACCTGTCGATGGCAGAATGAGTTTTTTTTTATGTCTCATTTTAGTGCGTTTAATACGATTGTTGATCAACTTACCTCTATAGATATCATATTTGATGATGAGGTTCAAGCTTTATTGATTCTATCTCAGTTGCTAGAGAGTTGGTAAAGTATGGTTACTACAGTCAGTAATTTGGCTGGAAAAGAAAAGTTGAAATTGAGTGAAGTTGTGAGTTTGATTTTGACCGACGAGGTCAGAAGGCATTCGATTGAAAGTCCAGATTCAGGTACTTCAGGTTCAGCCCTAAGCTTCGAGCAACAGAAGGGCAGAAGCCAGAATAAGGGTGGTTAGAATCAGGGTCAGAATCAGAACAAAAACAGGTCGAAGTTGAAGGGCAATGGAAATCGAGGTAAATCTCAGGTTCGGCCCATTAAAAGTGAATGTTGGAATTGTGGCCGATAGGCCAAATGTCACAAGCTTGCAAAGCACTGAAGAAGGATAAGGGTGAGCAGGAGGCTCACGTGTTGCACGATGCACTTGTTCTTACTATGAACAGCGATACCGAGTCATGTATGATTGGTTTGGGTGCCTCATTCCACGCCACTGCTAACAGGGAGATTCTTTAGAATTATGTAGCAGGGGACTTCGGAAAAATATATTTAGGTGACGATGAGCCATGTAGTATTGTGGGAAATGGTGACGTTCAGATTGCGATGCAGGGGTCTAGATGGTGTCTGAAAGATGTCAAGCACATTCCGAATTTGAAGAGGAATCTTGTTTCGGTTGGATAGCTTGCAACAACAGGTTATACTTCTACATTCATAAGGGATGCATGGAAAGTCTCCAACGATACCATGGGGGTAGCTAAAAGCAGAAAAGTTGGTACATTTTACTTGAACTCACATGGTAGCAACACACTCATAGTTGTAGATAGTGAGAAGAGTTCAGATTTGTGGTACAATAGACTAGGACAAATGAACGAGAAGGGAATGAAGGTTTTGTAGTCAAAAGGGAAGCTACCGGGTTTGGAGTTAGTGGATATTGACATCTGCGAAAATTGTATCTTCGAGAAACAAAAACGGGTGAGTTTTAAAAAAATGTGGCAGGCCTCCTAGGGCTCAAAAGCTAGAGCTTGTCCATACATGTGTTTGGGGTTCAGTTACATTGTCTTTTCATGGCAGTTCATATTATTGTGTTACCTTTGTTGACTATCACTCAAGGAAAGTACGAGTATACTTCATAAAGCACAAGTTAGAGGTATTCGAAGTCTTCATGAAGTGGAAGGCCATGATAAAGAATGAAATAGATTTGAAGGTGAAAAGGTTGAGATCCGACAATGACAGAGAGTATGATTTGGTGGAGTTCAAGAAAGCCTGCGCTCTGAATAAGATTCGTTTAGAAAAGACACCATCAAGGACTCCACAGCTTAATGGAATCACAAAAAGAATGAACCGAACTTTGATAGAGCATGCTAGAAGCATGCCGTTACATGCAGGGTTGCCTAAACAGTTTTGGACAGAAGCAATTAGCACGATAGCATACTTGATCAATCTTGGGCTATCAGTTCTGTTGAACTTTGGCATATCAAAGGAGGCTTGAAGTGGTAAAGAAGTAAATTTATCTCATTTATGTATTTTCAGTTGTGTTTTCTATGTGCATATTAGTTATCATGGCAGGGATAAGTTTGATGTTAAGTCACAGAATTGCACCTTTATTGGATATGGTGGAGATGAGTTTGGTTATCATTTTTGGGATGACAAGAACAAGAAGATAATCAGAAGCAGAGATGTTGTGTTTAATGAAAATATGATGTACAAAGATAGGGACAGCAAACTGAGAGTGGAAGTACCACTTCGGATGGAGACACATCCGAGTACTTTGGATTGGAGGATCTTCCACTTGGCAGTGGGGTTGAGAAAAATTTCGATCAGACAGAGTAGACAGTTTTAGAGGGGATAGTTCCAGATGGGACAGTTTCAAATGGGGCAGTTCCACAGACAAGATCCAGTTCAATGGTCAGACAGTCGAGGAGGTCAGCTAAAATACCCAAGCCAAATCCAAAATACATTTCTTCGCTTGATTACTTGCTTTTGACAGATGGAGGAGAGCTAGAGTGCTATTGTCACGCCCTCAATTTTAAACATATAAATAATACATATTCTTTAAGAAAATCTCACAATTCTCACCAATATGCCTAAAGATTTTGTTCATGACCAACCATCTAATCAGAATTTAAAATGTATTCCAGCTCAAAAGGGCATAATCCAGCCCGATTATATCAAACTTTCATATCCATTATTTAAAAATACATTGTTTGATCATAAGAATAGACAAAGGATATATAAATTTCATAAAACCTTTCAAAAGATTTTACAAGACACTACGTGGAGTCTATCAATGTAGCTCCCGAAAATGATGCATCATCTCAAGCACTTCAAGCACTCCATGCTAAACTTCCGATAGGGTACCTGAAAATGATAAAGTGAGCTATATAGCTCAGTAGGAAAATCTACACCAATATTATGAACATATGAGGTAAATTGGCATACAACGCAAATACTATATGATAACATGTATATCTCAAGAAACTATATCAAAAGATGCATGCTTAATGTACTCACCCATGACACTGTTATCTATCCATAATTCATATGTCTATCTCCTAAATTTTTGTTTCCATTATTAACATGTTGTCATTCATTATCATATTATTCATCTCTAACATTCCTCTTGAGTGGGGTCGCAATATCATGATACATCCTCTAAGTACATCTATAACACAAGCCAAGAATCTTGTTTATTCCCCTAGCACAGTATTGAAGAACGGTAGACCAAGTAGTACCACATAGGTATGATCATGTGCATGACACAAAGGAGGTAATAGAGTAATGTCATAACCATCCATTAACACCAAGTCATTCACCCGTCAAACACTTTATCACATCACATAGCTCACATGTCTCGTCGAAATATCATTGTCATGTGTCATATTTGTATATTCCTGGCATTTTCCGAATGGGACCAGTACATTTTTAGCATTTCTGAAGGAGTCTAATTCATTCTTAGCATTTCTGAAGTAGTCTAGTACATTCCTAGTATTCCCGAAGGAGCCTAGTACATAGAAAAACGTCTTATCATCATTTCACGTGTCAACGTATATCAATGTATCGCATTCTAATTCTCATCCAATAATTGACGTATCATACGTACATCTCACATTCAATCAATCGAAATAAGTCTTAAAGTTCCATATAGTTCAGCAATTCACAACAAAAGACAACTCATAATCTATGATATTAAAACAATGATCTATTCCAGTGATAGGAGAAACAAGTCACTAAAGTCTAGAATAATGACCATGCAGTGATCCTAACACGTCAAGACCAACAAGCCCGTATCATACCCTTGCCAAACTTCCCTAACTCGCCTCAAGGTCAAAGTTGTTTTATAAGAACACATCAAATACTCGCACACATGTCAAACAAGACGGACAGGACATCTCACACATAAGAAGGTCACCACTCCACATTCTAACTCAACCAAATGAAAGATAAACTCAAAGGGGAAGAACCTCAAGTGCAATCTCCTCACAACAAGACCCGAAACACGGTCAACACAACGATCCCTCCCAAGCAAGGTCTCGACCTAAGGGTAGGCAAACGGTTCTCATACGAGAGATATAGAACACAAAATCTCGACACGGGTTCATCTCAATGCAAAGGCTTACTCTTCAACTCAACTTACTTCCTACCGAGGGATAATGATACCGACACCGGGTAACCCCATTATTAGGGCACGTCTCACTACTCAATCCAACTTTCACCTCTTACAAAATATCGTGAACTCTCGTTTATATTTTCAAAACGTACATGCCATAAGTTGAAAATGTGATTCACATCTAATTCTGGTATTATCCGATAACCTTATAAAATCTAAGATTTTCTTTCAACAAAACACCATAGATTCTTATTAGAATTCCAAAAAAATAACTTTCATTTGATTGGTTAAAACGTCATCCATGCCGACTCTCGTTTCGTCCCATCATCATATGAAGCAATCATAATAAAGTACGATCAAATAAGAATCCAATTGTGAACATCTATAAGAGAAGCAAAAGGTCTAAAGTCTAATGGGAAGACAAGAGTAAGATTTTTGGGTCCCCCGTCCGGACATCCCTGAACCTCGTCTGGACATCTAAAAATATGATGCTCTGTCTCAAAATCCCTCACAACCGCCCTGTCCCATCTGGTTCCCTGTTCGAACATTGAACTTCTCGTCCGAACATCAAGTCTCCTTTCCAAACATCCGAAAAATACCTCCTTTGGCCAAAAGTTTGGGCTAGCCGCCTGGTCCCGTCCGGTCTCCCGTTTGGACATGAGGTCGCGTAGAAAAACGCAATTTTGACAGATTTTTTTCCAAACTCTAAACCACTAACACTAATATCAAGACACGAATTAAGCATGAAAATAACATCAAAACAAGTCGCAAGCCCATAATATGAGTGAGATATCCCTACCTCAAGCTTCGAATCGAGATATAGGTGAAATGAGCAAAGCCCTAGGTTCGGTGGGTCTCTAAGCTTCAAATCCTTTCTTCCCGAGCTTTCCCGCACAATCCATTTTCAAATACCACTCAAGCATGTCTCTAGCCTTTCATATCTCCAAGTAATTAAAAAGAGATGAAGTGGTTTGATGGAGGTGGTAGAGAGAAGTGAGAGCTCAACGTAAAGAGAGAAAGAGGAAGATGGAATGAGATGGGTGTGGCCTTCCCTCTCTCTAAAAATCAGATTTTTATGCCCCCAAAAAGGTTCCCCAAACAAAGCTCAATGCTTTCATGTGCGCGTGCGTATCAAATAAAAGTCCCGGGTCCAAGCCCTGCCACTAAAAGTTTCGAATTACATAAAATAAATCAAACACATATTTCAAAAATAATTAATTAAAAGACAAAAACATTTCGGGTCCTTACAACTATGATGAGACTTTGCAGGTTCCTGAGTCAGCTAAATGGAAGGATGCACTGCAGGAAGAGATGAATTCTCTTTATTCCAACGATACTTTACAGTTAGCTCAGCTTCCTACAGGAAAGAAAGCCATGCATAACAAATGAGTCTATCGACTCAAGCAAGAAAGTGATGGAAAGAAAAGGTACAAGACAAGATTGGTTATAAAAGGTTTTCAATAGAAAGAGGAGATCGATTATATAGAGAGATTTTTGCCAATTGTGAAGACTGCCACTATCAAAGTAGTGTTAAGTATGGTTGTTGCTGAAAATCTCCACCTTGAGCAGTTAGATGTCAAAATTGCTTTTTTTCATGGTGACTTGGATGAAGAAATCTACATGGAGCAGCCTGTTGGCTTCAATATGAAAAACAAGGAAGTAATGATGTGCAGACTCAAGAAGAGTCTATATGGTTTGAAACAGGCTCCCAAACAAAGGAACAAAAAGTTTGATGGTTTCATGCAGCACAATGGCTACACAAGGTGCAATGCAGATCACAATAGCCACATTGTTTTATTACTCTATGTAGATGATATGCTTGTAGTAAGTTCCTACGTTAAGGAGATCAACAGGTTAAAGTAACAGTTGGCAAAGCAGTTTGCTATGAAAGATTTGGGTGCAACTAAGCAGATACTTGGGATGAGTATTAGCAGGGATATGGCTAAGGAATCCTTGCGATTGAGTCAGGCAAAGTATCTTGAGCGTGTTCTGGAGAGGTTTAATATACAGAGTGCTACGGTAGTTAGCACACCCTTGAGAAGTCATTTTAAACTTTCTTAAGGGCAATCACCCAAGACAGATGAAGAGAATGAGTATATGACCAAGGTTTCGTATGTCTCGGCCATTGATAGCCTAATATATGCGATGGTGAGCACGAGACCAGATATTGCCCATGTAGTAGGAGTTATGAGCAGGTTTGCTAACAATCCGAGAAAGCAGTAAAGTAGATCATGCGATACTTGAAGGGTTCCACTGATTTGCCACTTTGTTTTGGGAAAGAGAAGCTTACAGTGAAGGGATATGTGGATGCAAACTTTGCCGGTGATTAGGATACGCGGCGAAGCACCACAGGCTATGTCTATATGATTGGTTCAACAGCGGTGAGTTGGGTTTCACGTCTACAAAAATTAGTGACATTATCCAAGACAGAAGCTGAATATGTAGCCGTGACTGAGACTGCAAAGGAGATGATTTGGTTGAAGGGCTGCTTGGAGGAGTTGGTTTGAAGTAGGAGAACAGTGTCCTTTTTAGTGATAGCCATAGTACCATTCACCTTGCCAAATATCTAGTGTTCCATGCCAAGACGAAGCACATTGATTTAAGGTACCACTGCATCCGTTCGCTTTTGGAGGATGGGGATTTGTTACTAGAGAAGATTTTGGGGAGTAAAAATCCGACAGATATGTTGACCAAGGCGGTTACAGTTGAGAAACTGAAGTTGTGTTCAACTTTAGTGGGCCTTCATGCTTGAGAAAATGATAGGCCAAGAGTCACACCAAGAGGGGTCGGATGACCACGTCCACGATTGAGGAGGTTCGTATTTGCAGTTGGATGGTTCATTGAAGTTGTGGATATCTTCAAGTGGGAGATTGTTAGGAGGTGAAGATGCCCCCTTCCCCCCCACTGGAATGTCCATCCGGGTTGATTTAATGCATTGAAGTCAAAAGTGAATTTTGGTCAATGCCTCGGATTATCGGTAATAAGTGTCAACAGTGCTTGAAATTACCGGTAGTAAATGTTACTGACTTTTTGGGCAGTGTTTGGAATTACCGATAGTGGCTAGTACTACCGGTAATAAGAGGATGCACAAAAATCCTATGCAAGATCTTCCAGATTTGTTTTTTCCTAATCTAATTAGGATTCAATCTTTTCCTATTATTTAGGATTTAATACATATCTCTTTTAGGAGATTTCCTAAGAGATATGCTTTGAGATATGATTTATTATATATCTTTAGGGAGGTTTCCTAAGATATTAAGAAGAGATCTATTGAGAGAATAAAGAAGTTTTCTAGAGAGAGAGAGAGAGTCAAGAGAAAACACAAATGTTAGAGAGATTGTGAGAACACTTGTACTCATTGATTCAATTCATAGTGAACTGATGTGGCTCTCGTGATTTTTTCTCGTGTTGAGATTTTCTACGTATATCTTGTGTCTCGTTCTTTTCTTTCTATTTTTCTACTACGCACGTTTGTTTGTTTCGTTTGGTGATCTATTGTTTCCAAGATCCATAAAAGGCGTTGTGGGTTTGAACATTGTTCGTTCGGATTTCCCAACAATATTGTATTCTTAATTCTAGAGCTTAGGATCCGAAATTTAACTATTAAAACATTTCATTTTATATTGTATTCTTAATTTTAAGTTTGGATTTGCTATAGACCGCTAAGAGGTTCCAGTTTGTTAATGAATAAATATATCCTAATTAGTTTAGAATTATGATAAATGTTGATCTTTATAGGAGCTTGTACATTGATTATAGACACAATAATATGCAGATTTTATTCATTCTCTCTCAACAAATCTAATATGGTATCAACTTTTGTGCTCAAACACCACCAATGGCCCTCACGTGCCATCACACGCTTACATCAACCTCTGTGTTCCAATCATTTTTGCCTTCGTTACGTGCTCGTGCTTGCATCAACTTATGTGCTCAATGCCACAAACAGCACTCACACGCCATCACGCGCACCTGTGTCAGCCTCTGTGCTACAATCTCTCATGCCTTCGTTACACACACGGCATCACACACACCTGCGTCAACTCCTATGCTGCTTAGGTCAGCCCTAGTCGGGTCATGTCACATGCCTGTGCTGCCCCACGTTGTCAAAAAATATCATAAAGATATTTAAGATTGTTTATTGCTACCATTTATAGACTTTGTAATGAGCGAAAATCTAGTACACAATGTGAGACAAAGCTCAATAAGGTGCTCAAATGCGGATGAAAACACGTCACATTTGTTTTGTATGGAGGGGATGCAATTGATCTTTTCTTGGTTGGTATCAATTAAGGCCACAATGCAATTGATCTTTTCTTGGTTAGTACCAATTAAGGCCACAAGGGTAAGAAGAAACAAGTGTGTGGGAGGAGTAATGCTAAGAACATAAATGTTTCAAAAATATCCAGACACAGATGTGTTCAAAAATATTGTACGTGGGACTCTCAATAATTTTTGGACTTGATGTGCATTCAATGGTTCCGAACGCATATGTGTCCAAATATATCGAAAACCTTTGTGTTTATAGATTTTTTTTGGTATGAAATAGGTTGGAGAAAAGACATGGTAACCAAACTAAGTCTAGTACTCAGCGAACCAACAATGTTGATATCCTACAAAATCTTAGCTGGCCTAGAGCAAATGATTTGCCTATAAAAAAATGTGTTCCTCATATGCAAGAACGACTTACGCACAAAAGCTCCATTTTTTTCCGGTAGCTAATGTAGTAATTGGATAAAATGTAGTCCGGATTCAATTTCACAATTAAGTCTGTCGGAAACATAGCCCAAAGATGCCCTTTGATTTGCTGCTACGATAATAATCTCAACAATCACTACTAGGTGAATAATTAATTCAAAGAAACTAATTATTTTTTACGAACAATGATGATGCCAAAATCACCAAAATCTAAATGGCAGATATCAGAGTTTTGCAAGGGTGATGCAAAAATTTGAACGATTGATCTGAGAGCTCTGCGAGGATACTTGAAAAATAAGTACGAGGACTGGGGGTGCTCTCGACCATGCATCATCTGACGATCAAGTTAGTTGGGATGTGTGGACACTCTATACTTAGACAACGAAAGAGAGTGCATACCTTGAACATAGTAAGACGATCTATTTATAGAGCCCATGGCGGAGCAATTTGAGGGATTCGTTTCTTAATGGGGAGAGATATCATCCCCTAGATTATTTCTATCAACCAATCACCACATGGGTTTATGGACATAATTGCACTCATCAAAAGTCTCTTATTTTCAAGATTGACAAATGCAAATTGATCAAGTGCAGGAAATCAAGTAGATTTGCAGCTCGCTAGCGTAACCGTTCAGGTGACTTAGTAGAAATGGTTCGTAGGATGGCTGAGTGAGGTCAAAGACTATTAGGTACTCTAATCCAATCAGTCTGAATGAACTGGAGACTATGCTTAGTCTATTCAACTTGTAAAGACAGCTCAGAGACTGTGTATAGTCTACTCGGCTTGTAAAAATGACTCGATTACTGTTTGTAATCTGATCCAATCAATTTTTGACTTTACTTGGTCGAATATTGTTTACAGTCTGATTCGAATGATTTCTAAACTCGCTCGATCAAAAATTGTTTACAGTTTGATCCTATTAGCTTCTGACTTTGCTCGACTGGAGACTATTTATAGTTTGATCCGATCAATTTCTGACTTTGTTCGATAGGAGACTAGTTATAGTCTAGTCCAATCGGTTTCTAAACTCGGTCAATCAGAGACTGTTTAAGTTAAGTGTGATCGGAGATTATTTAGGTTGTCTAGTCTGATCTATTTAAAGCTATTTTTAATTATTTCTATAATGTGCATATATTTATTTAGATTTGGGGGAGGGGGGGTGGGGGGATGACTTCGCTTTTACATTTTTGAGCGATCGTCCAATTGTTTTACTCGGTCTGCCAACTTTTTCTGGTTGATCAGTGCACTTTTTTTTGGTCGAGGCTTGGACTTGTCAGGGATCAATTTTCGAGATCCAGTGATGAACATGCACAGATTATACAAAAAAAAATAAAATCCTACTAAACAGAATTAGGGTTTATACCTTTGAGATCTCTCTGGTTTGATCTCAACAATTCTCACAGTTTGATCCTGATCGAACTTTGGTCACGGCTGGAATAATTTTGCTCGGTTAACCTCAAGATCTCATATCGTAATCTTATTACACCTTGATCACAAACTGAGTGTGGGCTCAAAATCGTGATCTCCTTGTCTTCACAGAACCTCTCAATATTTCGAGTATTAGGTTATTTCTGATCTAGAAGGCATAGCGGTGTTTTTATAGGCAACAATAGGGACCCCTAAGAGAAGTATGAGTTGGACTTCCTATATAATTCAGGATTCCTAATCCAACTTGGATTAATACCGAATTATATAAATTACTATTCATACCACTAAAGAATTATAATTACATTCATTTCTCATATCTCAAAATTACATTTCGAGCCCCATGTTATTAAATACTTATCTATCTCCCCATGTTAAGATTATAGATACCCGTTTGACATAGTTGAAACTTATAAGATTCCTCAAAAGGATATTATCAATCCCTATAAAATGACATGAATTTCATTAACAATTAATAGTTGTCATACACTTAATATTGTGACCCAAATCATCGAGACCATTGACCCATAAGACCTCACTCTATAATGAATTAAAGTAAACAACATTAAATGTATACATCTATTCATTTTCTTCGGGTTAAGAGTACAAGTACTCATAATAACCATTAGGTGCAAATTATATTATATTGTCAGTATAAATATAATTACCCCAATGTGATCCTGTTCAATACACACAAAATGTACTGATACAATGAGTTAAAACTATATCATTTTTCATAGTCAAGAC
>JABCMJ010004129.1:0-35043 GCA_014822125.1 Arbutus unedo | reverse complement strand
CCAACAATAATTTGACGGCCATCTGGCAGTCTCTGATTGGTGGCGTACCATCTTCTATTAGTCAAAGCGGAGTTGATTTCTTGCCAATCACACCCTCCATTACACGTGTCGAAAATCCTGGCAACATGATCGCCGTCGTTATATCCTCCCGTTTGGAACAATCGTCCGTCAGTCATTACACCGCCGGAGGAGCACCAAGTGTTGGTGAGGACAGTGAGTGGACGGATACTATTAAATGCAACGCTGTATTCGACGGAGTGGGCAGTGCAGTCGTTTTTTAACTTCAAGTCGTTTTGGTCGATCCGGCAATTTCCGTTGGGTAAGGATATGTTGGATGGTCCAAAGTCGGTTCGGTCTAAAATAACAACCCGATCATTGTTGAGGAGTTGCATGTGCATGGCAGAGATGCCGATGTTGGATTGTAGTACCGCCCAGCTGCCTCCTCCAGCGGAGGCGGTTTTGAGAGTCCGACATATTGAGCCGGTGGCGAGGAATGTTAGGAGGAAGAGAAAGAGAGAAAGGAAGTGATTTTGGGTCATGATTTTGGTAAAGGCCACAGGGGGATGTCTGCTAGCTTTAGAACAACTGTTGGTGTTCTGAAGATATTGGAATGAGGAACAACTGTTGGTATTACTTGTATTTATAATACCACACTCCACGAGACGCGTGAATTATAGGTTATATTTATTTATGTATTTTGAAAGCTAGAGGGGATGATTAATCTATATATTCATGCACCAGCAACTATATAGGTACTGTACATCTACATCTATATATATATATATATATATATATATATATATATATATATATATACAGTATCATTTCATTGATGTTATAACTGGATTACATTATGCTTTGATTTTCCACTTTAGTTTCAACCTACGGTTTATTCGTTGAAAAACTGAGTTCAAAGTTGATGTTATAAACTGGATTACATTATGTTAATATGGTGTATCGTAACACAAAGTTTCCACTAAAAGTTTCCATGCCATGTGTTTGTAGAAATGCCACAAATACGAGTTTCCACTAAAAGTTGTCATGCCATGTATTGAAAACACCTGATACATTGTGTTACCCAAGTGGCAATATAAGAGGGGGGATTAATTAGGTTTATAAAAATTATTTGCTAATAAAAATTGTTTGGAATTAAATCAGGATTAAATCAAAGCAGATATAAAGACAAACACATAATATAATAATCAACAAATAAGTAAAGAGATATGAAAAAGAGTACGCAAGCGATGTATAGTGGTTCGGTTTGAGCGTGTCCACTGCCCAACCTAGTCCACTCCTTAGGAGTCACGTGATCTACTTGAAACTTGAATGATTTTAGGTGTGGCACATATCCTTACAAACTTCTCTTTCCATTAGCTTTTCTGAAGAACTAACCGAACTGTCGAGTCTTTATTCCAAAGACTCGATTCTTCAAGGTTTACAATCCACAAACCTTACACAAAATCTACTTAAGCAAATTGGTGAAAAAGACTACAATAGGTTGTCTTCAACAATGTAGTAAAGAATAAGATGAATAGTGATAGTGAATACAGTGTATAGCTTATCTTCTTCTCTCTCAATATCTCACTCAAAAATCAAATACGAATTGAACAAGATGAGAGGATTTTAAACTTTGCAGAGAGCAGCTCTTGGTTGCTTGAGAATCAGTTGATTTGAAGTGGGGCTCTATTTTTCACAGCCAAAGTTTATATAAACCCTAGCCAATGCAATTCAAATCTTTAAGGAGTTTCAATCAATTCCAAAATCAATTTCATCAATCTTCCCACATTCTATAAATATAGAATCGAACGTTTGTATCCCAAAAGAAAAAATTGGATTGAATCAAATCCCTGCAAGAAATAAGTCAACAAATTTTCGAACAATACAGTGATCAGTCGACCGCACGTAGGTGCCTGGTCAGCCGCCTGGTTGGTCAACCGCAGGGGAGATCCGGTCAACCACATGTCCGATTGACCACAAGATGTGGCCGGTCAACCGCACCCTGTTACCTTTGTATTTTGTGATCTATTTTCAAGCCAAACCATCATGAAACTTTCCACATGAACTTCTCATCATGTAATCTATCTCAAATGTAAACAATAACATCGTTCAACCATTATTGCATGACAATAGTAAGCTATACTAAGATCAAGAATCGAAAGCGTACGAATTATCTTCCAATCAATTATCATCTTAATCTTTGCATCATCAAAATAATACATAATTAAGTTATGTCAAGACATTATTTCTAACACATTACAATGACATTTAGCATTGCATCCCAACAACAACAAGATCTCTAATACATAAAGTCTCTTCACTGTCCATTGAAAATGTTTTAGAAATCAGCACAGATATGTTACCTGTTGATTCATCCCGCTAGGAATTTCAACTAGTCTCTTTTCCATTGTTGCAAAAATCTCAAAGTTGTAAGAAACAAGCTTATGTTTTAGATTTTCTTAAAAAATGAGATTAGGTCTTAAGTGTTCCAGATCACTCAACTAATAACTAATATTGAAAGTAATCCACAAAAACTAATGTTATAGAGTTATTCATTCTGTTTGATTTGGTTCTTCTCTTTTTTTCGTAAATGCTCAAAATAATTAATCATCTACCAAATTATCAAAAGCATGCACTCATGCTTTAGGTTTCTTTACATGGCTGTTTTTCTTTTTATTGGCGTGGCTACAAAATAGAGTTTGCTGCAATGCAACTACTTTAATGAGAAAGATCACTCAACAATGAACAATAGACCTTTGATTTGTGGATTAATCACTAAGCAGATCATTTTTGTTGTCTTTGATTTGTTGCTTCTTTTTTCTTATTTAGGCATGTGGTTCCTTTATCTTTATTTTTTAAGATACACTTAATATGTTTTGGATGTTGTTAGGTGTTTTTTATTTGGATTTGTTGGAGATCTTTGAGATCATGTGTGTTTTAGTTAGAAGACACTGCGAATGTTTTAAGACAATATTATTTGTGTTATGTATCATGGAATGCACCAATGTCTTAAATTTGCCGATTTCAAACTTGTGTTATATGTTTATCCGAGCCTAGTGTAAGAGTTACTAGTAGGTTCAAAATGCAAAAATGGTCAAAATAATTAATTTTTAAAAGAAAAAAACTTCTCTGGCGTTTTATGTAATCGTCGGAAATACTGTAGCATTAAAGGCGATTTTCAAAGCTACGGTGTTTTTAGAATCCCAAAAAAGAATATTCTCGGCATTTTGCACATAAACTCCGAAAAAAGAAATTATCAATGACATTTATGCCAAGTTTATTTACATTTTTAAAAATGTCACAAACCATTACCGATGGTTCCTAAAACGCTTGTAAAGCCTTGTCAGAGCCGGAATTCTGAGCTGTCGAAATTTTTTTACCCGCGTTCACGTAAATGCCGGTTATATGCCAATATTATTCCCTACGTTTCCAAATGTCGGTCATATTTTCCGTCACCGTTTATGCCGGAGCGTGTCACAAATGCCAAAAAAAATGTCAGGAATTGCTTTGCCGGCGTTTCTGGGACTATTTTCGGGGTTTAAAAAATGCCAAGGATACTACAATTTGTTGTAATGTTGTCTGGCTACTTTGGAGATAATGCTTTGTTTTCGTATCCACAGTACATGATTTCTCCCTTTTCTCCCATTTTGGTAGTTATGGGATGTGCCACTATTCCTAAAAGGATGTCTCAGCTGACCCCTAATAAATAGGCATCATTTCATCTCCCTCACTTCATGTCTATTGTGTCTACATGTGGCATGTTTTGACTGACTTTTTTCATTTTGATAAGATTTGATTGGCTTATTTATTCATCATTTCTCTTCGTTTTCTTCATGCAATCTTCCTTCTCTAAAAAAATGGCTAGTCCTAATTCCCAGCAATCTTCATCATATTCGTCCACCAACACAACTCATTATAGTGGTTCTCCACCCAATTTAGTCCAACTAGACTGTGTCTGTGCATAAGGTGATCAGACTTGTGAAAGAGCTTTTGGGTGAATGTCAAGACAGAGCTGGATCTTCTCCACTCTCTGCTCAACTACTGGTATGTTCAAGCCAAAGTGCTTGAACAACACTCGGCGGAGAACAATACCCTTCCCAGGGCTGTTCGATCTCATGGAGAAGGTTCCTCAAGCGATGAAGAATGATTTCAACTAGAAGACTAGTTCTTTTAGCGACTTTTGCTTTTCCTTGTAGCCAATGTATATACCATTCTTTGGCATTTCTGAACGCTTATTAATGGAAGTACGTATCCTCCTTTTATAACTTTTACGACGCTGTGTTTGTTTAGTATACAGTCATCAATGATTATTTATTTTAATCCCGTAGCGTTAACACAAACATTAACATAAAGTCCTATTAATCAATGTTGAGCCACATTTTGAACCAATATTATGCAAAGGTCCCTAAACCGTCGAGGGTTTGACCCATATTCTCCAAGTCTCGCTCTAACTACCTTATATATCCTCTCGTGTGGTCATCTTGAGAGATCCTCTTCGGTGACGATGGATCTTCTGAGCCACCGCCTTTAACCACAACTTCTGTTCCTTCGATGACAAGAGCCCCCATCGGATCCTTACCATTAAGTTTAACCGTCTTCACCTTTGTTCTCAATAAAGATTCTACTAGCATACTTATCAAAAAAGAAAGATTATCGATCCCTAGCAGAGTCACCAATTATGGAGTTGTGAGATATCCACCAATCTTGATCTAATTCGTCTCCTTGTTTCGAGTTGCTTTTGTAGCCTGCACAGGAAACAATCAATTAGTGTCATTCGGCAACTAACAGAAACACAATAATAATTATACTTGTAATTAATAACGTACTTGATTTTATCTTCTAATTCCCTATTTATAAGCCATAAAGTGCCTTAGTTTAGTAATAGAATATCTTGGGATCATTCCTCCTATTGCACATTGTCAAATACGACCATTACTACTATCAAAGCTATCTATCCTGTACCGTATCGGGCAGTACATCATAGCAGTATCGGACCACCGGCGTACCGTTCCGGTCACTATTTCTGGCTATTCTGACCGGTACCGTACCTGTCTGTATTTTTTAATTTTAATTAATATTTTTTTAGATAATTAGACATAAATTGAGGGGAAAATATCCCTTATTATGTTTGTTGATTTATTTTTTAAGTTGTGAGACTTTATTTTATATGTCCAATGTGATTTTTTGTTAAAAAATATCATTTGAAAAGTATATATTAATTTTAGAATTTTTTTGAAATAGTACGCCGATACACACCAGTATTGGTACGCACTGATACCAATAGCAAAATCGGTACACTTATCGATACGAGTATGATAACTTTTGTTACCATGCAACACAAAGAGTTTCCTAAATAGAAACAACCCAAAACAGTGCACTTTCCTATTTGAGTTAGTATCAATTCCAAAAGATTCTAACCATATGGCAAAACATCCGTTCAATTCTACGTCGTGCCACCAGCCCACGTGCTGAGCCCATCTTCGATCGACAAAGTGTCGTGGCAACAACCTCACGGTCAATATGGCCCATTTACTCTTGGGCCTAATCCACCTGCTTGCCCTATTGTCTTGGGTTCGGGTCAGTCTGAAAATTCGGCCCATGACACGTATAAATTTAGATGGGATGCAAACGTAGGCTATTTATGAAATTAGAACCATGATTCGAATATTATTGGGCTTTCACATAACATCCGGTAACAATGCAGTGAGATTATCACGAGTCTTTTCTCTCGTCCATAGTTCCCCAAACTTTGATAGTCTTATCCAGGTTTCGAACTCCAGTTCGGGGGAGATATGGGTCTTCTCGTATGCAGTAGCACTTGCACCCCCTCCATCCCCTCTCTTTATTCTTCATCGCCGTCATCGACCCACGCATCAGCATTGGCCATCGCTGCAAACCCATGTGAGAAAGATTTCTCTCTCCTCTCCCACTGCTCATGAAGTTTTTCTTTTGTGTTTCTGTATAAACCCATGTCCTGTACGCATCGGTCTTGAATGTATCAAGACTAAAATGGTCTACTCTTCCTCCTGTGTGGCCGCAACCTAATTTGTTATATTTGGTTTGTGATTCATAGTTTTAACTGTTTTCCGTGAAATTTAGGTTCTCCATTTCTTGAAGGCCTTCCCATTTTTAAGCTAATTAATTGGTCGTTATTTGCACTCATCCAAGGGCTTAATTCTCTTTTTAGTGCACTTTTTTCCCCTCATTGAACTTGTATCTGATTGAAAAATCGTCTTCTAGATGTGTCATGGTTTGGTATCCTTGGGTGCTTTTTAACAGGTAATTGTGATCCTTTTTCTATTTATTCCTGCATTTGCATCTGTTCATCATATTCACTAATGTAACTGTCAAACTTTGTTTACAGCGAAGGATTTCATTTTCTGTTCACCATGTAAACTTGTTTTTTCCTATTAAAATCTTTCTTGCCTCTTGGTGTGTCGTGCTTTACCATTCTGGCACTGTATCGAACAAGTGATGTTCTACCATCTGCATGTGCACCCTCTCCATCATCTTGTGTTCGAACGTATGTTACCTGGAACGGGGATCGTATCGGTACGAGAAACAGGACCGGGAATGTGGTATATACTACATCATATCTAAATTGTGGTACGCGAGGGTTAGACCTGTGTAAATAACAAAATTAAAACTTACTCTTTCAAGTGATAAACATCTGGTCAAAATTAGGTCTCATTTTTCAATTTGTCCATACAAAACACATTCATATGAGCATAATGACCAAACTTTGAACATGTTCTCTCATCGAAATTTTGCTCTCTAATTCTACCTACATAAGTTGATTTTGGGGGGAAAATTTGTGGGGAACACTCTGGATCACCAAATTTACCTGTTTAGAATGAAAGTGTACCATCTTTCAGAAGGTACGTACCAAGGTGTAATTCGCAGGGTATTGGCATTCCCAGGTAACATAGGTTCGAACCCTTTAGTCTCTATCTTGGCTTGCTTTTCAACAATCTTTATAAGTCCCCCCGTCTTTCGTATCTGCAATTTAACTGAAAAAGAACATGTGAATTTTGGTATTTCCTTTCAGTCTATAGGTTGCACAAGAACTTCACTGGTCTACACCCAAAATATGTCCAAGGACTTCATATCAAGACATCCTCTATCCTCAAAGAAAGAGGTGGATTGATTGTAAAGGCATCCTCTGAGGCCGATGGGATAAGTCCAGATGATGCTGAGCCTCCTTTGGGAGGGGAGAAAGGCGGTATACCAGTTGAGGATCTCCCTTTGGAATCCAAGCTGCAATTAAAACTCGAACAGAAGTTGAGGATGAAATTGGCAAAGAAGATTAGACTTCGAAGAAAAAGACTTGTTACCAAGCGGCATTTGAGGAAGAAGGGCCGATGGCCACCTTCAAAGATGAAGAAGAACAAAAATGTCTGACCTTGACCTCAAGTCTTAGTGCAGGTTTTCCGACCTGTCAATTAAATATGTTTTTGTAAGTTTGAATCTGTGTACGCATTTGAATTTTATGGGTTTGTTTACTCGAATTGAATCTGTCAGTTAAATTCGTTCTGTTGTTCATATTGTTTCATCCGTATTGTAGACATTTGTTTTTCAAGTTGATTTCTCCTCTCCATAGATATCCCATGTGCATATTGTTTGAAACTGGATCATAGAAGATGGTACGGTTTTACGGCTTTTTATACCATTTGTGCTACAGTGGTCTTTTTGGTTCTATGCCACACATGAGCGTGTTAATTTTCATACGCCTTATCCTAAATGCAGCCAAGAGTGGGTGAATTGTGTTGCTCTATTCAAATAAAAATCTAATCGATGCAATGAAATATTAAATCAATCAGTGGAAATAAATTGCAAGAGATAACAGAAAAAAAAAGAAGCAAACACAATATATAATAGTTCGGCGATTCGGCGATTCGAATTCCGAGTCTACTCTTCAAGTGCACCTCTTGATTTCACAATTTGTTGAAATGAGATAACAACGCCTAACTTTTTTGAAGAGTTAGAGAACCGTTAGAATTTTACAAAACAATTCTTATTTTGGTTCTAAGTTCTCACAAGTATTTATCACTCACAAGCACTCAATGAATGTAAAAATGTATATGAAATTTTGAAGCTCATTAAGTACAATACAACACTCCTTTACTTGAGTAGATATGAAGGAGTATACTTAGAACACTTGAGAAAGAGAGAAGAGTATGAAGGCTTTGAATGCTTGTAATTGCTTCCAGGATGGTTGTTGTGTACCTCATTAACTTAGGTAAGTGCTTTAGAAACATATGTAACTCAAGTCAACACAAATCAGTACAACCCAAAGTAATTCACCTTTCGCTTTTGTAACAGGTGTACCTGAGGCTATTCCTGAAATAGGATCGCCTTTGGTAGAATTATCGCGTGGAAGTGCTAGTGTGGGACAATACGTTGACTTGTTTTTATATCAAAGTAGATACTTGTTCTTGATGGTTAGGTTACCAACGGCTCTGCTTTCTTGTAACTCACTTTCATACTTGTTCGGAATAGATCTACTACAAATCGTTTCGTAATGCAAATTATAGTATTCATTCTTATGGAAAGATAAAGGCTATATACAAATAGTCTTCAATGCATTCTAGCTTTTTGAGGTAGTTTGGGATGAAATAAATGCATTTTAGTTCGTTAAAATCGTGTCAGAATTCAAATTCTATGAAAATTGAATGTCCGGACGGTCAATTGGTGTATAGTACCGGTAGTCATGTCTTCTGCCCGCTAGTTATGTCTACCGGTGCGTTGACATGTCAGTCAGTTTGTTTACAGGTTAGGCTAAAAATTGACCAGAATGAAGTTCTCAATCAATCCTCAACTTGTCGGAAATAAATACATGCAAATCATTCATTTTTTCAAGATATTCATGAATCATGATGCACAAAAATATGTTCAATATAAGATGAATATAGTGCTATGAATTTTAATAATTCCCTTAAATAAGGTGGCGTGAGCAAGCCATGAAAACTATTTCTTAGGCACAGCAAGCTTGAATGTGCCAGTCGTGGTTCTTGATGCTATGAAGGGAAAGGGCATCTGTTACCTCCGCATGGGTCATCGCATCCTTTATGTCTTGTTTGTTCGCAAAGATGAGCACGACGGAATTTTGGAGATCTTCGTTTGGGAGCAGCTGGAAGAGTTCATCCTTCATGATAATGCCGATTCTGGACTTATTTCTGTGCTGTCGATTATAACAATGACCGCATGAGTTCCACGATAGTATGTTGCCCATGATCCCAGACGTAATGAAGAAACATTAGCAAAAGAACTGATTAAACAATTCCAGCCCAGAAATAAGTCCAAGAGGGAAAGGAATTAAGGAACCAAACCAAGATGAACAACTTCCAAAATTAGTAAACGATCAATGGAACACCTTCAGTTCAAACAGCCAAAGGATTTACCAAGTACTAAGATCACAAATGAAATGCATCATTACTCAAAACCTCACAGTTGCCAAAATATAGGGGAACCTTGGGAAATCACTACTCAAAACCTCGTGGTCTCAGAACACTCCTCTCATTTAAGTGCATTTGCAGTTTGGAAACAGTCTGGAGACAAATTCACTTTCAACCATCACTCAAGCCAAAAAAAAAACATCCTTTGAGTCGAGCATGAAATTACTTGTTTTCCAATGGCTTACCCAAGAAGGGCTACAGATGTCACTATAAGGAAAAAGCCAATGCTTGTATATTGAGCCAAATGTAACTCTTATCAGTTCAAGCTCTTTGTGTCCATTCATTATTTGCATTCCAAAGGACTGGGTAGCACCCTAGTGAAATCTAAGGGGTTGAATGTTACCACTTACCACCATCACAATTCACAAAAGGCCCTCAATATCTAAGAAGCCAGATCTCCACGTCCACAAAAGATAATAAGCAGAAAGTCTATGACCATGACTGACTTAGAATCAGATGATTAAATCGAGGGAAAACTAGAAATGGTCTACTGGTCTATTCAAAATGTAGTGAGACAACTCACTTGGATAATAGTATTACTAAATCACCGCTATTCAGATTATCCACCAGAGACAAGCGCTAGACATGATCATGATCATATCCTTATACTTTCCCTTCCTAGTCCTATGTTCTTTACTAAAGCTAAGCCATAGATGTACTTTATTTTCTCTCCCAACACGTACAAAACTACTACACAATAGAGCAAGCATTACTATTCGAAGTTTAAGTGCCTCTCTGGTTCCAGTTGATATAATCTGGAATCAAATTACTGTCTCATGAAAAAGTTGTTCAAAACAATGCAGCAGAGCATTTCATGACTTCCCCAAGGCATAACTTTAAAGCAAAACAACGTGCATTACCATTGCAATCAGTGAAGTTCTGTCATCCTAGATGGTGAGAAACGTGATCCGATGCAGCAGCTAAGGTGATAATACAAGAAACACATAATACATGGCATGCTGCCGCCAAATACATCCAATGTAGGACATGGCAAACATAAAAAAAAAACTGTTAATGTAGGAGGAACAATGTATTTCCAAGTGCTATTAAAAAAATAGCTTACAAAATGCCATCATAAACAAATTCTAGTTGTAACGTCCATTTATGGACAAAATCAAGTTGCACCTAATACCTAAAGCGAGTCACATTTCAAAAAACAAGCTTTCACATTTTTCCAGTGGAACCTAAAGAAAATATATCAATAAACACAAAAATTGCTGAGTTCTAAACATACTCACGAACTAAGACTTGAAAAATTCAGCAAGCCTGTGCATAGGTTTGCATGTGTATTTAGAGAATGTCAAAAAAAAAAAAAAAATTGACAGTCAAATTAAACTAAATGCACAAACGGCTCATCTTATGTAAAAATGATTTTGTTTTTAATCATCAAAATAAAAAATACAATATTTCTACCAATATGTTTGCCATATCTAAGACCATTGGACTATGTTCCTTTCCCAGAATTTATCTGACTACTAGACTTGGACCCTGCAGTCTCCACATTCCAAATTAGTCATTTGATATATCTTTAGGCTGTGTTTGGATCTTTGGATTTGTGGAGGAATTGTAAAGGGACAGACATGGTAAGATATTATAGTGAATCGCATTGGAGCAGAAAATGAAATAGACTCCCTCCCTCTTTTTTCCTCCTCGACAAGTCCAAAACTTAATTCAGCCTTAGTGTCCAAAATATCCAGGGATTCTGAAGAAAATCTTGATATCGTGGTTTGTGTATGTGTCTGAGAAGCACGAACACTTTTAAAAAGGTTGGGTATCCACATATCATATCAAACTTGATTAAACACTTATCTAATTGTGTCAAATTACTTGTTTATTGTCTTCATACCCTACAGGAATACACGTCTTTGTCCCTTAGATGCACTTGAAAGTCATTCTAAGTATAAAAATAATAACTTTCATATCAAAGATTGACCTAGAGAGAGCAAAATGTATTCCTACTTATAAATCCTCCCCCTTTTGATTTTTCAACTTTAAGAATGCTAAATTTCAAAAGTTCCTAGTGAGATGGTATTCAACCTAATCTGGAGTTACAGGTATCCCCTCCCCTGCTGCTGTCTATTCACGTATATAAAACTAATCTGGGTGTTTGTTTTATCAGCTACTGACTAACTCGTTATGCAAGATTCAGTCAGTCAGGTATATGATTGAACCATTACTCTATTGAGCAGTTCAGTCGTGGAGCAACATGGTTCTCTCTCTCAGAGTGGACCTTTCATTTGCTTCTATTTTGTAATAAATCTTCCGTATTCGTTTTTGTGTTTTTTCTCACTCGTCTTTTATCTCTTTTTTTTTTACCCACCTGTACAAGGGATTGACTATCCTGGTATTGTAGACCAAGGCAAGCACAAACCACCTGCAAGACAATGCGCGCCAGTGAATGCTGTTAGCAGAAGTTGAACACGAGACCTCCAAAATCTACAGCTAACCCTAGTGACGGTCTTAAACCACTAGATTTCCAGGCAAGGTTTTCCTTTTTGATTGTTCTTCCATGTGTCTTTGTAGCACTAATATTTTTCTATTGACTTCTTAACTCGAGAACCCAACACGACCCAAGTTTTTCGAAAGGCAACAATAATGTTTGAAGCTTTTGTTAGACATAGAATAAAACCAGGAATTTGGGAATCAAACAAGCATAAAAACATGAAACCGAGAACAAGCAGAGAAACATGAAATCAGCGTTGGGAAACCAAGAGTCAGAAATCATCTTCAAACAGCAATTCAAGTGTCAGCTTAAGAACAAAGATAAAAGCTATACTCACAGATGGGGTAAACTACAAATACAAAACTAGGAGATTTCATATGTACAATTACAATAAGCTTGACCCCGAAGTTGAATACCAAAAAATTTGTTCCCACGTTGCATCTTTTACTGACAATTCAGCAAGATCTTGACCTCTATTTTCCTCTCCTTTCTCCCTTTACACATGCACAGAGATATAATTAGCTTAAATGAGAATTGAAACCCCAGAAGAGGGAGTAGGGTTAGACTATGGTATTCCCCCTGAGGATATTAAATTTGCATAGAGGGCAGGTAGCATTTCTCCGGAGCCATTTGCTGATGCATCCATAGTGGAAATAGTGTCTGCAGGGAAGGGCACACAGCTCTGCCCCATCTACATATTGGTGAAGGCATATGCAGCACTCCTACAAAATTAAAGAACAACCATTTTCAATTGCAAGTTACTTAAATCCAATGTTCAGTTGATTTCCTTTGCTTAGACAGACATAATATGTGGGGAAGAAGATCATACAGAAAATGGTCTAATTAATGACCAACAATGATGCAATGGGATAGTATCTGCAAGTAGAGTACAAATGGAACGATGTATATCAACATAACTTAGAAAACTTTATGAACACCTGCTTGCTAAGTTGAGTACTAGTTTGGGAGGGAGAGGCAAAGAGTGGTGAAATTATGAGGGCAATCTGATTGGATTCAATTGTTGCCCTTCTTGTAATACTCCTAGTAAAAGTTAGCCAATCAACATCCCATAACTAGAGTTATATTACATCAAAATTCTGAAACTCTGGAGCTTTCAGTTGATAACTGAAACTCCCCAATTGCCTGAAGTTTATGTCAAAGATAGAATGGATATTCCTTCATAACAACTTCAGTCCGCCTCCCTGGTCCTTCCACTACGCAAGAGGTTGGGAGTTCAAAGTTTCAAACCCCCACCTCACATACTGCAGTATAATGTTCTTAAAATGACATTATAGAACTAGACTACAAAGATATGGCATCCTAATGTGCGAAAGAATGTCCTAAATGGAGCCTCGTCTTTTGAGGTTATCCAACCCTTTGTAAATACGAACTGAACAAACTTTCACTAGCTTTTGTCATGACCCTCCTAATAGCATCACTGATTTAGTGATATGTCTACCAACATCCTCCATGAAAAACAGCAAGAGTTGAAGCCCAAATTACTGAGTTCGATTAAAGCAGAAGGTAAACTATGGTGTTAAATACTGACAATGGAGACAATAAAAGAAAAGTGGCATGATCATAAAAATCATTCAAGGACAACAAAAGTTTTGCAACGGAAAACAGATGGAGGACTATTAGATGCTTACAGAATCCTCGGAATGAAGAGCAAGTTCAGGTGTGGAGTTACTGCTTTCTGACTCCAGGGTTAATTCATCAGGTTCTTGCTTCCTACTATTTCCAAATGCCCTCGAAGAATTAGGCCAACGATACTGGAACTTAGGAAGAGTCCGGATATCATGTTCAGATGCTCCTTCTGCGACTCTCATTGCATATGCAATTGTTGCCAAAACTGGAAAGCAACAAAACAGAGCGAAGAAGACAGCACATGCCAGCATGATGCAAAAGATCATAAAGAACACGTCGAAGGCTAGAAAAACCACTGCTAACCTGCAATTTAGTTGAAGGTTCATCAGTGAGGGTGTCATATCCTAGTTAATCACATATAACGAAAGAAAAACTACGATCTAGATCATGATGAATTCATCTGCATGAGTTGCCTATAAGTACGATTTGGGTTGCAGTTTAACATTCAGCATTTTATCACTGAATACCAATAGTAAACCATAAAGTGACATCCCACAGAATATAATGGGTAACATGTAAGAAAGAAAAGAAAAAGTGAACGGAATAACACAAAATAAAAGGATCGAACATAATATAATGGGAAACATGTAAGAAAGAAAAGAAAAAAGTGAACAGAATAACACAAAATAGAAGGATTGAACAAACAAAAATGCAAAAAGGTATGGATACTTAATTCGTGTTCCCTGAAGCCTCTTAACCTTTACACTTCTGGGTAATGAGTCTTGTAAACCCTTTTTGGTACTTAAACAGAGATCAAAAGAAATATGATACACCATGGAAATCTACAAAACAATCCTTCGAATGAAGTCATGGTTCTATGTATTAGTGTATGTGCATGAAGACTTTTGATAACAGAAGGCCCTGAGGAACCAGGACCCTCTCGAATGATCCTCTAGACCCTCTAGGACAAAGATCTCGTCTTTAAAACCTCTAAACCAACCAAGAAGCAGAAGTAAAAAGAAAATTAAAAAAGAAGTAAAACATGTTGGGCAGACAATTATGGCCGCTCAGAGTTTTTAACTTCTCTCATATATGTGCACTCTTGAAATCCCCAACAATTTTTCTTGTGATGACTTGAAATCCCAAATATGGTCGTTCAACATCTAAGGAAAAATAAATTGATATACTTTTGTATTTGTTTTGAACTGTAGTATGGTCCTTCAAAATCTTAATGCATCTCTTACCAATAAAGACGGGGAGAATCTTGCAGAAGTCCTTGGCCACCTACAACAATCAAATAGAATCCAAATACCCACCAGATGGATGAAATCACTGTATTCATTGACTCCAACCTCTCCGCAATGCTGTAAAAAGAAGAGGGAAAAAAAGGATGCAGTAAAGGGTTAAAATACTAATTCTTGATTCATTTAAATAGCTTCTTCTTTGTATGATGGACCATGGATCGATATACTGTTGACTTCAATAATATAACAGAAGGGGTACCTCGACCTAACCACCACTCTAAGGTGGGGCCAGCCAGAGGCTTCGTGTACAAGCGGGCGCCACTAGTCTGAAGCTCTAGAGGAATTCCTTAATAGGGGACGATAGATAGAGGAATAGATTGAAGTCACTTTCCTTTCTTTTTCCTAAAATCCCCGAATACATGGGAACATGTCCTTCCTTGGGGCAAGGGATGATCGATAGTCAAGTCATGGTCGGACAGAAAGTTTATTAGCAACAGCTCGGCGCAAAGTGAGAAACCAAAAATTTTGGCTTCTTAGTTCATCCTTGCAGTAGGTATATATAGTTTCCACAATGAACATCCAAAAGTGACAAGCAGATTTTTGAAAAGAGAAATTCCCCTGTTATTAGCAATCTAAAGGTGGGTACTGCTATAGATGAGATCAAATAACGATATCATCCAGTCTGCAAAATAAACTTGTTGATTATTTCAACGGTTCCAAGAACATGACTATCAGAACAATTTTCACTTTCACAATATGCATCCAATAAAAAGATTAAAGCAAGAGGAAACAATAAGAAACATTTTCCTAGAGGAATTCCAAAGAGTTCCACTTGCTTGTCGACAGTTTACTATGCTAGTCAGCTTGTACGAATGAAAACAAGGCATCTGTTTAAAGTGTCAATAATAAAAGCTGTGTTCAATTTCCCCCCTCTGTTTGTCCAGTAAACATCCTGATGGCCTTTCACAAGGTAAAGATTACAAAACGAGTATAAGTTCATTGTTCTCTTGGTCTATCCTTTGGCGAATCCTCTATATGTTGTTTCTTTTAATACAGCATACTAGGTTGAGAACTCGGAAGTTCAAGTGATTATTGACCATCACCACAATAATAGGTTATCAAACTTATCCGGATAGGAGTTAGCCACCCTTTACTTGCACCACCAAGGCACCAACAAAAAAGGGCTACCTAGTACATAAGGATGCCGCTATTATGGTTAGATCAAAATGGGACAACCTTCTCGTTGCGCCAAACTTGAAATTTTCAAATATATTTATTACTTTTAGATAAATATGTTAGTGCCATCTTATTACGAAGAGTAAGTAGACAGAATTATTAAAAGGCTTGATGACAACGTATACTGAGTCATTATTGACAACAAAACAAAAGTTACAACAACAGCAACAATAACACACAAAGAATCCATACTTACTTCATCATACCAAAAACAAAATTGAACAACAAAGGCACTAGTGACAAATAGAAAGTACCAAAAAAATTATCATGACCATTGACTAGGAAAGATAAACAAGTAAAGTGATTAAAGAAACGGGTGTAGAAAATTAAACGTACCTTCTGCGAGTCTCAGATAATGGAATCTCATCAAGCCCAACGCTAAGATGAAACTGATGTCTGCTCTGGCACTCAAGATACACAAAACCCACATGCAGTAAACACTGTAAAGCATACCCACAGATCCAAACCCTCAAAGGGGTGGAGGGTTTCTCTTGAAGAGTAATTAATAGCACAAAGACAGACACCAAAACAAAGGCTAGGTTCCATATAATGTCAAGCACTAGAAAGGGCTTCGAGTAGCCGCCGCAATCGCCGAGCGGTGGTTCATCATAGTCATAGCCTTCCAATTGAACATCAAAGCGGTCTCCAATGAAAATCTGGTGAACGGCGGAGTACAGGCGGGTAATAATAGGTAGAGAGAGAGCAATCGTTCTGGTTATCCTCGTATTTGCCCCGCCACCTAGAAAAGGTCGTTGCTCTTCCATAAGATTCCGTTCTGCAGCGAGAATTATGTCAGTTTCTTGTGTGTATTATCCAAGAGAGAAGAGGCTATAGGTGTGTTGAGAGAGAGAGAGTGGGGGGGCTGGTGAAGGAATCAGCCGGCACACTGGGCACTCTCATTGGGACGGGAGGGAGTAGGTGGTGCCCGGTGCAGATTTTGCGAATTGTTAGGGTGAATTACACTTGACGCACCTAAATAATTCTGAGACCACATTGTGGCCTTCGTACTATCTGAAATATCACTTACCACCGCACCCCTGGTATTAAACCCTAGTTGCGCAAATACCAACGGTAAAGGGAGCTCGGAGCACTAAAGCTCGCGACCAAATTGGATGGGTTGTTCCGCTGTATGGCAGGAAAGAGAATTGCGATGGTGCCAAGGAACTAGGTCAGTTTATATCGAATTTTATTCTGATTTTAGTTGAATTTTTGTTAAAAGATGATTTAATTGGTACTTAAGAAATTAATTAAGTTGTGCCTAAATTGGTACGGACACTATGAATTAATTTTAAAAAAAATGCAAACATGGAGAAAAGAAAGAGCACAGGTGATGTAATAATGCTTTTTGCTTTCAAATTTTTTTGAATTGATTTTGAGAATGTCATGTTAAAGTATAAGACGTGTTAGTGAGTTACTGGTATAGATACCAAAATTTCACCCGTCTATTATCGTTATTGTAGAAGGATGGCCCATTCCATGTCTTTATGGCTAAATGATGATGAGTCATGTGATATTTATCGTTACGATTCATCTTTATTTATTACCTAAGATTTATTCATTTTGATAGATAGAGTTATCTTATTTGGTTGTGTTGGTTTCTTTTGTCGTCATCTCTTGAGTCCTATTTAAAGGAACTTATGCAAAATGTTTAGATGATAAAAGTTTTTATATTTCTTAGAATTGGTGTGGATTCTAATTCTCCAACAGGTGTGGATTCCTACGGGTTGTGTTCCGATTCTACATCAGTTTGGTATCAAAGCAACCCTCGATTTTTCTTCACTTGTCATGTTGCAATCAATATTTTAGATTTCATTCGTCGTTTCTATAATTTTCTTTCTTTCTTCTAGGGAATATTTCTTCCTTTCTTATTATTTAATTTAATTTTATAAAAAGAGAGAAAAAAAAACCCCACGAAACAAATGGCTCCATTCAAAAGAATGCCCACATATGTTTTTTGAGGAGAGAATTTAGGAGCATCTCACAAGCAAACCGTTCTTTGCAAGACCTAATGGATTCTTGTAGAATTGAGGACCACCACTGAATGACCTCAATCAATAGTCCCCACGAAATAACAACCCACATCTCCTAAAATCACTCCTCACCAGCCCATCACTAAACCATAATTACAGTCCACCAAGCAGCCCACAACACAACCCATAATATCAACCACACAGTCCACTCACCATATACCAATTTCAGTCCAACTTCTATCACCAACACACCAAGCCCGCACACAAACTTCAGCCCCAAACTCTATACTATCCATCTGTGCCCAACATCTTCGACACCCATCACCATCACCATCTGTTTCCACCCACCACTGTCACACTCCATCACCACCCCACTTCCCCTTGCTAAAACCACTAGCATCACATCCGGTGTGCGACCGCAACATTAAGTCTCACAACCAAGTTCAAATTCTAACAGGTTTAGATTCAGTGTCGCCATCTTCAACCCAACTTTAAAGTCACCACAGCTTCAGTTCGGCCACATTGACGACATTCAGTCTCACACCTTCTCCACATCAATGCTACAACTCATGTCCAATCACGATCAACCCAATTCCCGTGTAATTCTTTTCAAGTTCACCTCAGCTCATTTAGGTGCCTCTTACCTTTGTAGTACCTTTCTATTTTCTGAAATAGATTTGATGGTATTTTGTACTTAGTCGCACATCTTGCCATTTGTAGATCCACTATATTGTGCTTCACTTCTGCCGGACTTACCCTGCCTCATATCTTGTTATTTATCCTAACCTATCTCAAATGTCTACCCTCGATATTAACTCTTGAGCTCTGTTTGGCCGGTGGAAGCTCTTCTCACGTACCATTTGACCGTGTTAAGTGCTACAAATACTTGTCTTACAAGCTTGTAATTTCACCGTGCATATGCCCATGTCACCTGCTTCTTGAGTCCTTGACTACAGTGCATGCATCTTTGTAGTGGTAAAATCGTATTGATTTCCTCTCAGTCCTCTTCTAGTATGGCCCTTGAGTCCATAGAGGGTTTTACCAAACTCATCAGCGATCTATTCACTAAGGTGGACGAGTTTAGTACCCTAACCAATGCTCGACTTGTCACATTAAAAGAGTCCCTCTAGTGATTGTTGCACACCCATGCACATGTTGGTCCCAACATTGAGGTTTAGCGAGTCCCTCGAGCTAGTCATCCATATGGTCGGAACCCCGATGAGCTCCCCAATCTTGACCATCACTATCAACAATCCGCGCCTGCACGCCCTGTCGACCTACCCTGTTGTGAACGTTTCTAACGAAGGGATGTATGGGACCAAGCTGAGCACGCCATGAGAAACATTGGAATTGATGCTCCTAATTTTGATAGACATTTGGCTATAGACTTTGCTGATCGGCTATCAGAAATGGACCATTTCTTTTAGTGGCACAATTTGTTCGATGGCAAGAAGGTCTGCTTTGCCAAAATGAAGCTCATTGGTAGGGTTAAACTATTTTGGCAAACCACCAAACAAATTTTGATGCGGCGCCGCCAACCTTCCATCACTGATTGGGTAGAGACGAAGGAAAAACTCACTAGAAGTATCTAATATTGTCTTACCAGGGTAATCTTCTCGGCCAATTGAATAGATTGCAATAAGGGCCCAAACCTACTACTGAGTATGTGATACAATTTAAAAAGTATCTCACACGTTGTAATGTCATAGAGGATGAGCATGTGACTTTGGGTCAATTTTGTAATGGACTTAATGATGAGCTTTATCGTGAGCCAATCCTTCGATATGTCACTACTTTGGACCAAGCTTATACTCTCATCCAAAATTATAAAATGGTCAAGGCGTAAGTCCCTGAACACTTTCTCTCTAGTCTTTCCCAATCCTGGCCCACAAGACCTCTGTCTAATCCTGAATTGAGCAAACAAATCCCATATCTCATACGGCAGGACGAGAAAGGCAAATGGTTAGCTTCTGATGGTTCACATTCAAACCCCAATATAGAGTGTTTCAAGTGTCACAATTTGGGTCATCCTGCTTTTAAGTGTCCCCACCATGCATTTCTCCTTGAAGAAGACTCCTCGGAGAGTGCTAACAATGACCTTCTTGAACAAGTATATGACCCAACTTTTGAGGTTACCAAAGATCTAGGGATTTAGTACAAGGTAGATGATCTACCATGCAATACAGATTCACATGCGATGAATGTTGTTTGGTGCGCATTTACACAACCAAACAATAGTGACGATTGGTGCCGAACCACGATTTTTCACACCTACATCAAATATGGAGACAAGGTTTGTAAAATCATCATTGATAATGGTAATTGCATCAATGTTGTCTCTGATCATACCATTACCCAACTAGGATTGAAACTTGTTCCCCACCATAATCTGTATAAAGTTTCGTAGGTTAACAATTCTTCAATTAATGTAAAAGAGAGATGTCATGTTCCCATCCAATTCCTGTCTTATAAGGATACAATTTGGTGCGATGTAATGCCTATGGATGTGGTCCATGTTATCTTGGATCGGCCTTGGCTTTATGATCTTTATGTCACATTGTATGGTCATACAAACTCGTGTTGCTTTGAGTTTAATGGCCAAACAATTTGCCTTAAACCCAAAGCCTAAACTTGTCATTAGTAGTACCAAGCCCGAGTTTGCCTTAAGAAAGGAGTTGCTTCTCAGAGTGAAAGTCTTGGAATGGGAAGCACACAATGAGCCTCTCGTCTTTCTTGTCATATCTGAAGAGGTCATGCCCATTATTCCCTAAACCCACTCAACAGACATTGCCTCCATTCTTTCCAAATTTTAGGATGCCTTTTCTGATGATCTGCCAGACCACCACCCTTACGTGATACTCAACATGTGATTTGTCAGACGTTTCTCTCCCTAACCTTTCACGCTATCATATGAACCCCAACAGACATGCCGAGCTCCAACACCAAGTAATTGAGCTCCTCTGAGAAGGGTTCGTCTAGGAAAATACAAGCTCTTGTGTGGTGCCAACATCGTCCCCCCCCCCAAAAAAAAAAAAAAAAAAAAAAGAAAGAAAAGAAGATTGTTCTTGGCAAATGTGCATTGATCGACAACCGAGCAATTAATAAGATCATCGTCAATTACCGTTTCCTCATTCCACGTCTTGATGACATGTTGAATATAATGACAGGCGCTACTATTTTCTCAAAAAATAGAATGAATAAATTTTTTCATATTTCTTACCATTATAATCGATTCTAATTTTCTCCTAAATGTGGATTCTAATTTTTCTCAAAGTTTGAATTCCTTGGAGTTATATTCCGACTCTACATCACTTACCTTTGTTTGATCCCTAGTGTCCAACAACCAAAATACTTTTTCTTTCACCCTTCTTTATTCAAAATTTCAATTTTAGAGGGATCCATGATATTGCTTTTCAGTGCTATCGTAGCTTTAAGTAATGATAGTAATGTCAGGATTTTCAATGTTGGTCATGATTCAAGTAGTGGTCCTGAGTTGGATTACAAAAAAAAATTCCTTAATTTTCCCATGAAGAAATATCAAAATGTGGAGAGTTTAGAAAACTTTACATATGCTTAATGAGGCTAATGACCACGACATAAACAACAATTAAGATGTTATCATTTTATTCTTCCCTTGTGATATTGAAGTTGCACCATTTTTTAATTCAACGCCTGTTTTAGGGAATGGAATGGAGGATCCAAGCTTTCTCATTTGTGGACTCCATGATTCAATTCATTTATTTTTTAGAGTTCGTCGAGAACATTGATCATGCCAAAATTTACATTGATCTTACACTGTTTGATAAGATTTTGAAACACATTGATCTTAAGATAAATGGAATAAATTGGTTTTGATTCAGTGTGTCAAGTCTTTTTTTTTTTCAATACAAATTTGATCAACTTGATTTTTGATGTAGTTAAAATGGGCTAAAAAATAATTTATAAACAAACAAAACTTGGCTATCCCATCTATTTCGTGGATTAAAAAGGATTCCATTCGCTGTTGAAGTCTCTGATTTGTGATGACATAAATCCCTCACCCACAATTCCTATCACTGTCATCAAGCCTAATTATTACTATTTGAAAGAAACGACTCACTACAATGGATAAAGTCCAGCCTAAAAATGCACTTAATGTACCGCAATCTCAGCCTTCCAACATCACAAGATAAAATAAGATTGTAATAGTGATATGGTGGTGGAAGGGGATCACAACGTTGAAGTGGAAGGTGATTGGCCCAAGTCCGATCTATATATGCTTTGAACAAAAAAGGTCCACCTCATCAAGGGTGACAAAATAGAGTAGCCCCCCTTTCTGGTTCCAATCCTCCATTAAGAAGGATAGGTGCTTGCTATATTTTTGGTTGATTCTCTTGTCTTTACCATAAAAAATAATCCTACAAATTTGTCCAACCAACAGAAAAATGACATGCTATGGCAGTGACCGGGCACTATAGATCTTTAATCACATCCTAACTCCTTTTACGGCAGTTAATTTCCCTAAAAGATTAAGAGAACTTAATTATGTAAGATTGTCTATCTGTATGTATAACAGATAGATCATATATTTCTCTAATATGTAAAGGTTCCCCAGCATAATTAACAACAAAAGGAAAAGAAAATACCTAGAAAGGACATATATACATCATCAGGCCAGGAGTATAAGCTTAGAGAATGATGTTTTAGCTAACTGAAACAATAGGATTGGTAGGCTTTAGATGCCAAACCAATCTGGAATTATTACATTCATTTACCGTATTATGTCAATATTTAAATTGAAGATTTTCCATTCTCAGAAGTTCTCGGAATCCAGAGTTTTGTTGATTCTATTGGCAAATTGATAGAAGTGAAAGAACGTGGAGAGAGTACGAGTTCCATGTCCTCCCCAACATCATCAAGTAGAGTTTCCTTCGGAGTTACCTGCATAAGATTGCAAAGAAGAAATCTTTAAAGAGAATAAACATTAGCCCTTATATGCATTTCAGTGCCTATTCTCTAAGTTTATTCAATGCAATGTGCGGGGATCGATTAATATAGAAATACAACAAAAGTTGGCAAGACAAAAAGACATCCCAGAGGATCATGTGCAAAAAACAAACTTCAGACTCTGAAAATGTTGTGTGATTCAAACCAATGTCATTAGTAGGTTCAATCCTTGAGAAAATCCCATGAGATGCGAGATGAGTTCCCGGGATTATGTGGGTTCATCTGTTTTGGAGTGAGACTCATAAAAATCAGCATAAACAGGTTACTTGGATCACACTAAAACAAGTTTGTCTCCAAGAAAGATGACCAACTATTGCAGACGAGTCAAATGAAATTATCAAGTACTTTGGTGATGGAATTTATTACTGTTTGAGGCAAACAGATCAACTGCTTGTTAAACTAGCACCAAAACAACTATAGTAAGGAAAGATCAAAACTACTTTATCCATTGAATGGATAGCCGGGGGATGCTAGAAGCAACACCATTTTGAACATTTACTTGATCATCTGAACAAAAGGAAAATCTCGAAGGACATCCTAATACAATTGAGAGATGGACAAAATGGGTTAGTGAATCGTGTCTCTGTTCCGAGTATGTGACTGCTAGAGTTTACACTTCTTCAAAAATAAAATCTTTTTAAATTCTCAAGGGTAGAAGTTGTTAATAAACTAAAAAAAGCATTCTATGCAATAGATAGAAGTCTCACATGAGCATATTTACAAAATTATTTCACATAAAAAATTGTAAAGAAATAGCAAAATACCACAATATAATAAAACATGGAGCAGGTTATCAAGAAATGATTCTTGTCATGGATAAGACCTGGCATATTTTAGTTGGTTGTTGGCATTGTTACTATCATATATTATTCCATAGAGTAAGTCGGCAAACTCTTTGTTTTATTATCATAAGAACAACTATCTTAGATACCCTGTCCACTCAACTTTACCCAGAAAAAGGAAAAAGAATAACGCAAATTGGTTTTTAATCATGCAATTAGCAAAAGGGGTTCCATGTACTTGTGCTGGTTATATTAAATAGGGCTGTCAATCTGGTGAGTTTAGGTTCTATTAAATGGGTTGGGTCTAATGAGTCATTGACCCATTTACAATCCAATTAGCTAGATAACTATTACATATACCAAACCTAATCCAATTATGAAAAAAGAAGCCCAACCCATCCGTTAACACAACTTCATTTCCATATTTATATACTTGACATATTAAGTATACGTTTATACATGAATTGAGGTGATGTGACTTCAGTAATATTTGGGGTGACGTCAGTTTATTTGGGTGGTGTTAGTAAATTTCGAGTGGTATTAGTAACTTTTCGGATGGCGTTGGTAATTATTTGATGTCTGTAAATTTTGGATAAAGTTGGCAAATCTTTTGTGGTAGTAGTGAATGCTGTGTGGCAGTAGTAGTTTGTGATATTAATGAATAGCTTAATGGGTAATAAAGTTAATCTCATTTGACCTATTTAACACACCCATTTAGAACTCATTTGAGATGAGTCAACTTGGGTTAGGACCCATAATGATGTGGGTTAGTTGATTGAGCTTAGAGTCAGTGGATTCATGGATTAGGATTAAGATTGTCACCTTTAATATTAATTACAAGTGCAGTTGCCTATGAGGTATCAGGATGATGCATGCAAGCCAAATGTGAACAAAGCAAGAAAGAGTAACAAACTTATTGTCTTTCCTCTTTTTTGCATAGCGTTAAAATGATAAGTACTCAGATACCTTCTTTGGCTCATTGAAGGAATTCTCATCCATCAGGTTGCTAGATGTGAGAACAGTCTTTGTTGACCCAAGGGGTTGTAATTCGTTCAGCCCCATGCCATCAATAGATATCCTTAGATTCACAATGTTGCTCCCAAAGTTCACAACCTGGGAAACAAGATATTTCGCTCAAATAAAGATGAGGACGTAAGATACTTAATAAGAGGCGGAGATTTCTTATATCTCGAAGAAGAGTGACCGAATGATTTGGAATCAGTCGCTTTAAGTCCGAAAAACCCTTCTTGGCTCCCTTCTTTTATTCATTTAAACGAGAACATAAAGAAGAAAAATTCCCAAACGACAAAACTCGAGGGAGATGGTAATCGTCTGAGATTAGCTGTTTGTTTTTTGTTTTTGCACTTCATATAGCCTTCTATTTCCCCTTCTATCTTATAATTTATTTCTGCACTGGTTATCTCATTTTCTCTCAGGTGTCTATTTGCTTCTAGCAAGAATAAATAAAAGTACCTAAACTTCACATGTAGCAACAACAGTATTCATTCTTTGGCACAGTAGAGGAGCACAAGGGAAGGTTTCCCCGGACACATGCATCCAATAGTCATGAGAGAGAGATAGAGAGAGTGCGCTACATGTGCACACACTAATGCACGACTTAACACTAGCGCTATTTAAATGCAGCCAAGTATGTACTAAATAGTAAAGTCAATAAGAAATAGGAAAAATGGCAATTGGGCAAAACACCTGTAGGAAAAAAACTGAGTTTGCCAAAATATCTATCATTATGATCTGAGTGATTCAACATTAAGAACTTGTAAATATCAGGGATTGTGATAGCTTTGGAAGACTGCTATTCAGACATTAACCGTAGCAGTTTCAGGCTCAGATTTGGGCATCTGAGGCTGTAGAATCCAATAGTTGTGGATTAGGTGGTCAGTCTGTCTCCCTTCACGACAGGCTTCCTAATAGCACATGTAGGGTTGAAAGAGAGCCTTTTATAAAAGCCAGAAGAAGATGAGGAATCAAGTTTTCTTCAGGAAAAACATGTACCGGCCTTTGATTTTCCATCCGTGACCATATTCTTCATACGCATCAAGACTACACAAGAACATGAGAAGATGCTGAGGTGATATGGGAAACTAACCTTTATTCTCAAGTATTTCTTGTTATCCTCCGAGTTCTTCCAAGCAATAGCAGAAGCAACTAGAGAAGTTGAAGAATTGGCCAGTAGTGTTGAATTAAGCAGAGTACCACCACTTGACTCTGAAAAAAAGCGTTGCACCCAGAAACTGGGAGTTCCATACAGCTGAAAGGAGTTAAAAACAATGGCATCTGGGTTCCACCTGTATGGAACATGATATTAATTTACTTACAGATTAAAGAACAACATGTGAGATAACAATAAAGAAGTTAAACAGAAAAAGAAGGAAGATTGTACTTTCTGTCATTGGCATTCACAAGTAGAGGTGCATAGCTTGCCATTTCAACAGCATCGCTGCATTCGAGAATCAAATTTAAATCCTCAGTAATCATTGAGAAGGTTTATATAACTAAATTATATTAGCATACACGAATGCAAGAGCATATTGTCAAGAAATTTTAACAAGACGCAAAATTGTTATTGAATTGTTCTATTATTTGGGTGTAACAAATTTATTGGGCTGGTTTAATATTGGGCCAGGAGTTAAATAGGGTTTTAAAAAAAGTTGCGTGTACTTGGGGTTGTTCTATAGATTCCATTCATAGGAAATTACATTTAAATTGTGGTATTGACTACTACTTAAATTTTGGCAATCGTTAACTGTCAACTCCAACCAACATTTCATAAAAAAGTGTGATAATGTAATCTCTCTTACCATTATGTATACTTGTCAAAATGTTGTACAAGATCCCATGTGGCTGTTTTTTGCTACTTTCATTTTATTTCTTTGTTGACTGTATGTACCCTCAGTATATCTCTTAAAGTTCTCTACATATAATAACATTCCTCACGTCCCTGTTTACATCCTAACTAGGCCTCCCTACCAAAAAAATTCTTTTCCATGAATTAGCAAATACCTTCAATAAGTACAAGAAGTCAAAAACCACCCAACAGCTAGTTTTGATAGCATGTTGGATTTAATTAGGCATCCAACCCAAAAACCAATCGGAAATGGGTGGAGTAGGCTCTTGACTATATTAACCAAGCTTGTGTAGCCTAGATAAGCAGTGTGTCAGAAGTCTAGCATTGTAAAGAAATACGTCAAAATCATATAAACATGAGAATTTTTCAGTTTAGAAAATTAAAAAGGAGATAAATATGCACAATTTAAGCGAAACGGATGCACATTAACAAATAAATAAAGAACGAATACTCTTGGAAGAGTACAGTAAACCTGTTCCTTTCTACGCCAATAAGGAAACCTGCCTCAGCGAGTGCTGCTAAAAAACTTCCTGTACCAGCATCTTTTCCAGTCACAGCATATTCACTCACAAAAGCCTGAAATCAATCAATGGCAATACTATTCACAAGCATTCTTCACAACCTTCTTTTCTTTTTCTCTTTTCATAATATATCTGCAGAAGCATTTTCAGTAAAAAGTAAAAGGAAGATTAACTCACCTTTGGACCACTACGTGATGTATGATCAAATTTATGAGCCAAAGAAAACACCGTGTTTGCATCACTGTAAATCTAACCACCAAAGCAAACATAAGACAGTAAGTTGCCATGTAGCTGAACTATGACCAATAACTAAGATTTTTACCACTTGAATAATTAAAAATTTAATTTCATGTGTGAAAGAGTGCTGCAGTATGTATCTTACATGATAATCATAAAAATCAGCTGGGTGATCCAATTGTTGGGTAGACCCATCACAGTTTGAGATAAACTTGATGTCTGGATAGGCCTGTTTTATAGCATAATAAAACTTGAGGTAATTTCCTGCCATATGCGCAAACAGAAACAAGTTATTAACTCAGGAAAATTCTGTCTTTCATTATCTTTACACAAGTTGGCACTTATTTTTTGAAGGTTAATGAGAAGGAACAATGGTTTCACCTATAGAGTATACTATGTGCGATGCTACTGTAATGACAGTAATGAAGTCCACTACCGTGAAACTAGTTAAGAGCCTCAGAAGGGGTGAGGAGCTGAAACATCAACATATGCCGACAATAGAACACGTGCAGTAATTTCCAAAAAGCCATTTATCATCCACATTTCATATAACTAAACGATGGTATTTGACAACAAAAAGTTCCATACCACGGTAATTCGTCTTGCCACAGTCTTCATTCCCAACAGCAACATATCTCAAGTCGAAGGGTTCTGGGTGTCCCATTGCAGCTCGAACAGAACCCCATGCGGAGTCAGGAGCACCCTTAGCAAACTCAAGACTATCTAGGATTTCCTACAATCAAGACAAATGATATCAATGAATGAAGTATCTCAGAGCAACAGCTGCTATCAATTTGACACAATGGCACCAAGGGAACAATGCTTAATTTTGGAAGGCAAAAGTCGAGAACAATATAATATCAACCAGTAGGGCCACACATTTTCTTAGAATGAATGTCAACAGATTCTGAATATTTGCAACTTAACTAACAAACAAAGAATCAGTCTTGTCATATTTCCTCCACAATAGTGTAGGTGAAAGAATGAATGAATCTGATACATCAAAGATCACACTCAAAGCTCTGGCTACATCAGATAATAAAGATGCTTGACTAATCATAAAATGAGGTCCAGCCACCACCGCATAATGCCAAGGTCAGTAAACACTTATCATAGTCCATTTGTTTCTACAATGAATTACTGTAGCTATTACCAGACCAGTTTTATCAAAACAAAGATAAGGAAAAATAACCTCATAAAAGAAACTATATACACATATGAAAAGAATACTTTTGACTCTACTTTTAATCTGCAAAAAGAAAAAAGTTATTTCACTTGGATGTATTGAGTTTCCTTGCCTTCATTAGTTGCATTATAACATCAACTTTTACTAACATTGATGGCATATCGAAATTGAATGACTCATTTTAGATTATCTATTTAACTACTCTTTTAGTACCATAATTCAAGATCATGTGCACAGGAAGCAGTAAACTGCCAGACATACTTGCAGAAAAGGCGAAATGCTTGAGGTATGCACTTGATCATTATGGCTGATTCCTGTGGAACATAATCCCAACAAAGCCAAAAAAGGCAATATCAAATAAACACTACTCACTATTGATAAAAGTTCCAAAAACTATTTGGATAATAGTAGCATTTGTGGAGTACCGTTATTGAATACCCATATTGGGGATGCACCAAGGTCTTCTGCCAGCTGAGACGCAATATGGTAACAAACCACAAATGACTGGTTAAGACTTGAAACACACTAAACTGCACAACAGATTGAGATATTACCTGAAGAAACTCATAGTAACCAAGTCCCTCATCTGTCCAGTACATCCAAACGTCACCAAAGTGTCCAGGCCTCTCTTCCCACGGTCCAATTGTCTCTTTCCAGCGGAATGCATTTCGTAACCATTCACCTTCAACGAAACACCCACCTAATGCAATATAAATTGGATCAAATTTTCTTACGGGGTCCCAACAAAAGATAGTGCCACAACACACTGAAAAATCAAAAGATCTAAAGTACAAACTAATAGTTAAGTATTCCAAGTTACCTAGCCACATTACTTGCACAAAAGACAACATCGAGTTCACATAAAACAACGGGCAGCATCAGACTTTTCAATTGTGTTTCCACTGAATGTCCATTGTATTATGTATCACATTTAAGAATCACACAATTCTTGCAAGGCCCAATCTTATATACTACATTCTTCTGATGGAATTATTTTATTCATTTTTCCAGCAGAAAACAGTAGCGGAACTCTTGAGTTCTTGCTATACTCACAAAAACAGAATTCAGTGCATGAGGCATATCTGAACATTTTGCCTTTGTGAACAGAAAACATATAAATACATGCAACAACCCAAATTCTGAAGCCCAAGTACCTGGAAATCTGATAAATCTGGGTTTCAAATCTGCAAGCATCCTAACAATATCATTTCGGAAACCATGTCCCTGTAGCGAGATAGAAGTTGTCAAAAGGATACGATAAAATCCAGGAGAACTAAATTCCATAGCTACTACATAGTAATATAATTCTTTTACACGGAGTTTTATTACACTTAGATGTTAAACCTATTAATCCTTTTCACAATATCATTCTTCCTCCATGGAAACCAAACTATTGATTAAATGAACTGGATTTGGATATTGAAGTCCAAAGTCAAACAATTACAAGATAAGATGTCAAAGGTCATTCTGTTGCATTTAAAATATATCCAAAGATCCAAAGAATGCCTACAATGGTTGCAAACATGAAATATGCATGAAGCTTACACATGGAAAGCCACTAAATTTAGTATTCCTAGGAAATCTCAAACAGCACACGTGTCACAACTAGATTTTAGTTTATTTGTTTGGGAAGGTAACATAATCGTAGGTTGAGGGTAGGTTGAGTTTCTTGCGAGTAGTAGCACTAGGAGGGTCCATGATTATTCTTCAAAGCTCTATCAATGCGGTGCTTTTCCTATTGTAATGATTTCATATTTTTATGTTATGATAAATGGAATTTTCTTTGCCGATTAAAAAAAAAAAAAGGTAACATAGTCCTATTATTAATATCTTATTTCGTGGTTTTATCCAACAAAGCTGCATGAAAATGAAGACAATGATCATTTGATTTGGAAACCAATACACACTCAAATTATTCACATTTAGCCTACAATGATTACCAAATCCAGTATTGGCCAAACAACTTAAGTCTAAAGAATCCAGCAGGCTTTGATTGTTCCACATTACATCAACTTGGGACAAAAGAAGGTGCATAAAGATTCAACCAAAATTCTCATAAAGTGGATTTATGGAGCACGCATGCCAACTCTCTTTAACACAAAAGTCTCCCCATTCCTTCACGGGCTTATTAAGTCCAATGTAGCCGCTGGTTTCATATAATTAATAGTGGAACACTGGTCCTTCGATCAGATTGGTGGTAGTATAACTTGTCGAATTAGGGTTGCAACTTCTCCTGGGAGGGGACAACAGGAATCTTCATCTCGAACTTCCATATCGAGCTGGGATAAATCTTTTCTAGAATCAAAATAGCAGGAGCTTATAAAATGGCAGGTTGTAATGACCACATCTGGCGCCAGAATTTTGGGAATCCTGGGTTCTAAGAAGACCATGGGTCTTACCAATTCATCTACATACCCTTCGCTTTCTTTGATGGTAATATGCCCCCCTTCTCTAAGTTGCCAATATCAGTAAAAATTCTATGGCACAGTATTGTAGAAAGTAGACGACATAGTTTACACCTAGAAAGGATTTCTCGTCTGCAAAATAACCTTCCAAAACCGTGTGCATGCGCTTTTTTGTTTTTATTTCTATATTTATCTTCTTTTTATTATGATCATTATTATTATTATTTTATTTTTTGGGGAGGGGGTGTTGGAAAGGAAGGGGAATTATTGGACGCACTATTGGTACATATGAAAAGACTGATACAACTAAATAAAGCATATGGACATCGGTTGTGGTTAGTGATACCCTCTGTACTTTTTCATTCTGCACATGCAACATCATGATAATTAAAAATTATTCTTGCATGTTACACGGCAATCCATTGCATGGGGTACTCACTAATTGAGTAAAAATGTAAAATAGGGTGTTTATGGGGAGAAAAAACTTGTTTGTGGTGAATGCAAAATCCCTTTCTTAAACCAGATGTTTCTTTTTGCACAGTTAGACTTCGTTTCATCCCCATAAAAATCTAAAGCTAACCACAAAAGCAGTATATAAGACCGCCAAAGCTCGCACCCAATTAATTGATTAAGAAACGTAATATTTAGTAGACGCATAATAATCCATGAGCATATAATGTGTAACTTAATGTTATCAGAAGAAAAGTACATAAAACCACACATCATGTTTACAACTACAAACCTTTTTCTGGAATAAAATTTTGAACCGCTAGAAACAAGATGACATATAGGAAGATCAGAAACCTTGTGTGTGTCCAATGGCATTGCTGACACTTGGTCAAACCATACGACTCCTCTTCTTCTTGTAGTTAACTGCAATCTTGCACTATGGTTTGTTTCTTTGGCTTCCAAAAGAATCTCAGCCTTTGTCCAGTTCGAAACATCAGCAGCTCTGTGAGAAAAACATAAGCATTCTAAATATCCTAAAGACAGCTATCTTAACCATACATGACAAAACATTTGTTACGCTTAGTTAATGCTTAAATGTAGCTCACATAATGTTTGCAGTAGCGAGCGTTAGGAACCCATTGGAGCTAGTCAACGATACGGATATATTAACTGACTCTAAAGAACGGATGTACAGAACAACTTTATACTTCTTCCCTTCTTCAATATTCTGAAGAAAAATGATCAAAATGGAAACAAATTTAGTCAGTTATCAGTTGAGAAAAGTTTCTAAACTATAATTAATTAATAGCACGAAACTTCATTCTAAGCCATTGGTAATTGATTGGACAAATATGTCACAGAACGAAATGCTATTTAGTATGGATAAATTGCATATTATTGAGCAACAGTCTTATTAAATATGAGCTGCATGTTTCACATCGGAGGAATTTGCAGAATCATGATTTGTAAATATTATTCACAATGGTATGCACTTCATTTCCAAGACAAAAACATAGACAAAGTCCGGTTTTGGTAACCCTTAAAGATGGGTAAGGGAAAAAAAGCAATAAAGAAAATCTTAGTGATAACAGAGGCACTTCTTGTGTGTGATACAGAGGCCAAAACTGATAGGGTTACAGTTCAGGACATTCTGGCCCTGTGGTGACGAATTCTTTTCCATCAGACTTCTGAAAGTAAAACTAAAAATTGTGCATTGTCTACACTTGATAAGAAAACTAGTTCAAAACATATCACATTCTACCTTCTCCTTGAGAGATATATAAAAACTCACAATCTCTATAAGCCCACCCTATCAGACAATGTCCTGAGCTAGCCATAAATAGATACACATTCCCATTTCACATAAAATATGAATCCAGACTGTGCATTAATTTAAGTTCTATGTGTGCACCGGAAAGGGGATACTGAACTACAGGAAACAATATGAAGAAATCCCAAAAGATATGCGTAGCCCATGTCAAAAATCACCACCCTTTGAAAATGCCCTCTGCAGATACTCCAATACCAGTAGTCCAAGACAAAAGAGCGAGAAAGTATATATAAGACATGTGCTGCATTTGCATCATGATGTAAAAGGTTAACAACTTTATTTCTACCATAATATTTGCTTATGAGATCCAGATAGAAGATGTAGCTTAATATAAATCCGTTACATGATACAATAACTGCTCATTTATTTCTTACCTTTATACCTTTTACATACTAAAATATTTTGGGGTGTCGATGACATGGTAGAGAAATATCACCAGTGTAAAGTACGTTAAGCTTAACAGTTAACACAGATCATTCAATGTCAAAAGGAGTCAAGTCAGAAACGGATATGGATGTCTTAACAAATTTCCATGCTAAATAGACAGAGGGTGAAAGGGTTACTGGCATTCTTGTAAAGTAGATGGCAACTTCTTACCATGCCCCAGAATCCAGGGTTATATATACCAACCCCTCCATCAGGACAGACATTGGTGCCTTCTCTGTCGCAAAGCACCTCCATCCTAAGTGCAACTTTGTTTCGATCAAAGCATGATGAAAGGTCAGTTGACACAATAAGGGATGACTCATCTCCAATGACCGACCAAGGATCAATATTGGAGGGAGTGTTACGGCCTCCAGCTTCAAAACCTGAAATTCAAAGTTGATAAAATTCCCTTATTTCCATGTATCCACAAGGATATCAAATGAGACAAGCATGTTTTTGGGCTTAAGCACAATGCAATTTAAAGACCTTCCCCTTTGCAAAAGAATAGAAGGGAAAGAAGAATGCAAATGAATTTTCAAAAGGAATTAGATTTGACCTCTGTTGCTGACGAGCTCTGCCCATAACCCGCCAGCCCCAGCATGGTTAATTTCCTGCAGGATGGCATTTCACAGAAGTGTCATTCTTCACTATCAACTGCATTTACAGCAAAAATAATACCAGTAAAGTAACTCTACTTCTGGCATGGATGCCATGTAATTTTGCATGATGGATACCTTGCCAAGCCCATCACAAGGTGTAAAAAACCTCATGAAACTTGTCAAGCATGTCAAACATCAAGTAGTTCTGATTTGTGCACCTTCAAATCTAAAACTTACACACTTTTTCATTAACAATACAAAACTCTGAAATGGGCTTGTGACCTGTGATACAGATGGGAAGCTCGGATAATGTGTTTGAAAGTGATGGGTACTTAGATTTTCACAAAATAACTTCTTGAAAATATTTTCTGCAAAAGATGATTCTAAAAATTGCAGGGCATTAATCTGAGTTTTACTTTGATCGAATACGGTAAATGAAAAAAAAGATTGAGGGTTGCACTGATAACAATTAAAATGGCATTGAAAACAAGAAAGAAATTGCATATAAACGACAAATTAGGAGATCAACAAAGCTCTAAAGACAGTAGTAAAAAAACAAACAGCTACTAAGCAGAAAAGATGGATCACTTGTTAAAGAGAAGAAAATATCATCAGAGAGAGCGAACAGATTCACCTCAAAAAATATGCCAAAAAGAGTTTCAGGTATCTTTCGTGCAGAAGCTTCAGAAGCATTTACAGACAGCCAGGCTGTCTGATTAGTATCAACCTCAAATGCAGAACATTGATACAAGAATAGCACTATGAGGAACCCAAGGATGGCTCTATCAAAATTACCCATTGCTTCAACAAAATAAAAAATGGTCAATTCAGATACATTCTGATCAAAGAAGAAAAACAGCTCAAACTAATAACGACATATTGTGATAAATACTTAGACCAGCTAAGGCCAGCATAATCATTCCATACCAAACCCAGAAACTACGTACTGTAATTTAATCCATCATCAGCCATACCAAATCCAGCATAAAGAGTGAAACCATGTATTGAAAATGGTCAACTAGGAAATAAAGAGAGAATAAAATTTCGCAAAACTCCATGGAATCTGACCATTTGTACCCATTATTATTAGTAATTTGACCAGGTATGCAAGCAATAGCACAGACCCAATATGATTATAACGCAGCTAAATCGATTAACAACAGATCAAAGAGAAGTATCCATCATAGAAAACAGAGACAGACATTGCATTGATACAAATTAAGATCAAAACTTTCCTCGTATAAATTGGAATTAAGTGAACAACATCTACCTTGAAACGAAGACCCAATAGTCAGATGACAAGCTAGAGAGAGAGAGAGAGAG
>JABCMJ010004128.1:0-31669 GCA_014822125.1 Arbutus unedo | reverse complement strand
GCCCAAAAATTATCCGGGACAAAACCCCTAATGGGGCAAAACTTATAAGGGGTCAAAAATTAAGAGGGGAGAAATTAATTCATCCAAACCATGCCAAAACCCCTAATAAGGGGTGATAATTTTTGGAGGGGAGCTTTCCCCCCATCCAATCGGCCCCTAAGTTTAATGCCTTTATTGGAGGTTTGATTTTTATGGGTTCATCCTTTTTACCAGGTACTGGAAGGCTTGGTTTATCTACATGAACAGGGTGTAATACATCGCGATATCAAGGGTGCAAACATATTGACGACCAAAGAGGTACAGTCCCATTGATTTCTTTACTGCTTGGGTGATTGTTTATAGTCTTTGTTCAAATTTTGATGGTATAAACAAAGGGCACTGGCCGTCACCCTAACCCAGCTGTTCCTCCCAAGCCAAACGAAGGTGGGAATCAATCCCTGGCAATTGTTGTCTATCAAGAGATACCCAGAGGCTTGTCTGCTAGCTTATTTGGCATTTTCGTTTGTTGGTAAAGGATGTTTGCTATTACTCTCTCTCCCTCCCTCCCTCTCTCTCTCTTATACCCACACACAGAGACATATTTTATTTTATATATATAATATATAGTATATGTACACTTTTTGGTGATTTAGTAGAACGGCATAACTCATTGTTTTTGTATCATCTCAATTTTGTAATAATGGTGAAATTCTTTGCTGATCCATTCTTGACAAACTTGTTTTGCTTGCTTTGTTGGTGAGTTTGATTAGGGTCTTTGGCATCATCATTGTAGAACCTAGCAATTGCTTATAGTGTTCATGTAGGGCGCTTTCAGAAAATCGCATAGGGCTGCACCAGAATCTGGGTTTAGATTTTCGAAAGGCAGAAGAATTGCGTTAGGAGTTGTGAGAGAATGGGACCTGCAGAACCAGTTTTCCCTAGTACTTGCTTGATCTTTAGAGATGTTGCCATTGATGTCTCTCCTTAGCTACTCTCTTGGGTTTTTTTGTGTGGAATTAAAGCCATAACACAGAAGGAATTTGTCGAAATTAGGCTCGAGCTTAATGTGGTTGTGTTTTGGGGGTAAAAGAAGAGTTGTTTTGGTGCTAAAAAGTAGTTTCGAGATCAATTTCGTTTCTGTTTTTGAAAATGAAGGATGGCGAAGGAAGGAATAAGGCCTTACTTGCGTATGTTTTAGGCAAGGTCACCTAAAATAATCTAAACCCACTAAACTCACCATAAAGGCACCCAATAGCATAACTTGACGGATATGTTTCTCCTGAAGCTTAATGATACTAAGAACACTAAATATAATCAGAGATTCAGAGTTACCGTAAAATCGATTTGGTAACGTCCCGATTAGTTTTCCTGTTTGCACTCTCTTTTGCCTTTTGTGTATAATGTCTACCATGTTAATGGGCTGTTATTGTTCGCAGAAAATCATCATATCACCTCTTATTTGATGAGGGTCTATTTAATGAATCAGTCAGATTGTCATTCTCAGCTCAGCCTGAACTTGATTTCCCCGTTTTACTGTTGGCTTTTGTATTTACTTGACTGTAAGTTTTGGCAAATTTGACTTCCATGGAGTTGTTCGAGAAGTTTTTGTGAGCAACTGACCTTAAGGCTGCATTACGTCCTGATCTCATGCATAGATTAAATTTCAGGAAATAGTTCCTATCTGTCTATTGGTGTTCCTGCCTTTCATGAACTAGTTAATATCTTCTCTTATTTAGGCAGTGTTGGTGACTGGCATTTCACCAACTTCATCTCTCTTGCTCACTGATTTTGCTGTAATGGATCATTTAGGGCCGTGTGCATTTTTTATTCTCCCTTTTGACTGTATTTTGTGGTGGAGTTGATTTATCAAATTTATGCTTTCAGGGTCTTGTGAAACTTGCAGATTTTGGGGTTGCAACAAAACTAACTGAAGCAGATGTAAATACTCATTCAGTTGTTGGAACACCATATTGGATGGCCCCTGAGGTATACCATCCAGTTAAGTCATTATATTATCTTTATTAGTTCATCTCTGTAACAGTATTTCAGCCTGATTTTGCAAGGATGACGAGAGCACTTTTCTGTCTTGGAAGCTAGGTTTTTTTTTCCTGTTTGTATGGTATCTTTTGCCTCCGTTATGACAAAAACAGTATTTTCTGATAGCTTGTAGAAGTTGTATTTCTATAAGAAGACCTGTATGGCAGATCCAGGAATTTTATTCTATGTGTGCACCCGCGCGAGAGCGTCTTTGTGTGTGGGTGACCTGTATGCACCTGGTCATAATAATTTCTATTTTAGGTATCTTTTTGTTGAAAGTAGTTAGTTTATTGAACTTATTAACCAATTTTTCTCTGAAGTAAATAAAAACTAAGCATGATTTTGTCATACTCCTATTTTTTAAAATTCTTAATATATCTAGGGTCAAAATGTAGTTTATTATCTTTCAGAGTCTTATCTTTTTGAAAGGTGATTTTAGACACTAGTTTTACTGATATGTACTGTTTGTCAAGAAAAAATGAGTAATTTTTGTACACATAACTTGGCTTTTACTGGTTGAAGACTTTAATATTGGGCTTAAGTCACTGCATTACAATTTGTGAGGACATTGGGTGTTCATTTGCGCAAGCCAAAGGATACCGTTCGTCTGATAATGTAATTAAGTAGTGCATATAAGTATTTGCGTCTGATAAAAATTGAAATACTTCAGGTCATTGAGAGGTCAGGGTTCACAGTTTGTGGGGACATTGTACGCATATCATGGGTGTTCATTTGAGCAAGCCAAAAGATACCATTGTCTGATAATGTAATTACGTAGCTCATTTGAGTATTTACGCCTGATAAAAATTGGGATACTTCAGGTCATTGAGATGTCAGGGGTTTGTGCTGCATCTGACATATGGAGTGTTGGCTGCACAGTGATTGAACTTCTTACTTGTGTGCCGCCATACTATGATCTCCAGCCTATGCCTGCTCTTTTCCGGATTGTGCAGGTTTCTTTTTTTTCTTTCCTTTTTTTAAGTACGGTTGGTTGTCGTGTTGTCATGAAACAAATATAATGTTAATGCCTTGTTCTGTAGTTGTTATTTTATATCTTTAATTTTCTTGTACTAACTACACCATTTTCTTTAGATCTTTCTACTGGATTGCTTTCGTCCAGAAATATTACTTAATATCTTTTGGAATTATACTGGATAACTTCAACATTTTTTTTTGTTAGATTGGGAAATCTCTGAAATAGCAACAGTAACTGGATTTCCGTTTATGTTTTCTCAGGACGAGCATCCTCCAATACCGGATAGTCTATCTCCTGACATAACTGATTTTCTGCGTCAGTGCTTTAAGAAGGTAAGGTAGAGGAAGTATCAAATTCATGCTTATTATCTAGGTCCCATTTTTCAACTCATTTAAACTGAATGGTTTTCAATCCCGTTGTATGAAAATTCCTTGGCCTTACTATCATTTGATATCTCTCCTTTTTCAAACCGAGGGGGTAGTAAACTATATCGGAAGGGTCTATATGACAATATATAACAGTAGATATGTCTCTCCTCAATTGTCCTTGGTGTGTGCAGTTCTAGTAATTAACTTAATTAGTGTTATATTATTATTTAGTTATTTTGGGTCTCTGGCCGGCCCTGTTGTATCTTTCTTTTTTTTTTTCACCTGGAATTGCGGAGTTGACGCATCTGTATTGTTTAGTCTCCATGTCCTGTGTTTGCATCAATGTTCTAAAAATTGTTAGGCGCTAGTCCGGCGGTGGAGGACCTTCTAGCGCCTGGGCCGAGTAATCGGTGATTAATCGGCCTTGGAGGATTAGTCGGTTTTTTTCTTTTTCTTAATAAATATTTCTACAAAGTTCAAAGTTCCAAACTAAATGAAGAAAATAAGTCACACATTACACCTAAAATGTCAAACAATATTAATCTCCTCCTCTTCCTCTCTATATCCCTCCAAAACTTGATCCCCATCGGACTCAAATTCAAAATCGTCATCTTCCTTCTCTTCCGTGTTATCTTCCGACTCAAAATCTTCTTGATGTAGCTCTTGTACTTCAACATTTCTAGCACTTCTTCTAGTTTGAAGGGCTTCATCCGCTCCCATAATTTTTCCAACCATCTCCCATGCAAGTCCGAACCGGACTCAACTTCTTCATCACTACTGTCAACTATTGTTGTAGCTCGTGTACTAACCCTACATAAACGGCTAATTTATTGTCATTTTCTTTAGGCCGATTTTACTTTTCTCATCGGTCGACTAATCGGCCGGTCCGATTAGTCAGCGCCTAGTCCCCGCCTAAGTGACCAACCGATTTCTCTGGAGATTTGGGAGTAATTGCATCGGTGGGAAGACGACTACCTACTAATCGCCGATTAGTCCGATTTTTAGAACACTGATTTGCATTTGTGCTTTTTAGTTTCAGCTTTAATAAATCTTGCATGGAACTTCCAAGTCTTTGGTCAACTGCATCATTTGACTTTCTGTAGCATGTTTCAGGATGCTAGGCAGAGGCCTGATGCAAAAACACTGCTTTCACACCCGTGGATACAGAACTCAAGGCGTGTTTTGCAGTCTTCTCTACGTCATAGTGGAACGATGCGGTAGAGACTTTGTATTCCATTTTTTGTATTCCATTTATTATTAGCACATTGATAGCTATGTGTATATTGAATTCCTTACTGCTATATCCATGGTTAATTCAAAGGGTTTGATTGTTAACGATTGATGGATATTTTCTGCTTTCCAAAATTTTGAAGTTTCACAAGTTGATTTCACTGCACACCAGAGACTTCTGAACTGTATGCTGATGTATCCTGTCTGGAAGCTTTCTATGAGTTTACATGCATATGTCTATGTTCATGCATCATAGATGTGTATCGTGATGTGTATATGTATACCCATGTATGCTGTGCACTTATGTGAGAGAGAAAAAATAGTTAAGTAACTACACATGAATATTACATAGGGAGAAGTTCATTTAGACACAAATATTAGACATAGAGGTTCCTTGTGATGGTATTTTTTGGGGGGAAAAAAGAAGCCATCCAGTAGATGTTCATTTTTTTTAAAAGGGAAAGTTCCAATTTAGCCACCTCATTTTGTAGAAAAGTTACCTTTTTTCTGTTCATATAACACTTCACCATTTTTTTTAGTAAATGACAGTCAACATATGAACGACAGGTCATATTAACTCTTACTTGCCATTGGCACACAAATAGCAGCGGTGGGAATGCCATTTTCCGAAGCTGGCCTAGAATACCCATCTTCTAGGTTTTATATGTAAATCCATTTATTTAGTTGAAAACTGATAGTCATCATATCAGGAAGTCCTGCTATTTTGAAGGGGTTTTGTTCATGAAACATTTGAGTTTGTTTCCTATTAATGCACATCAGATTAGTGAATTGCACGCCTCCCCTCGGTAACATCATGTGTTAAAATCTAAGCAGGCATGTTGTTTTTTGCAGAAATGTTGGAACAGATGGTTCATTGGAAGCAGAGGTTTCGAATGGAGACGATCAGAGCAGTGGTGAAAGCCCTTCTGCTGAGAAAATACAAGTAATTTGCCTTGGAGTTTGAAACATTGCCTATCTTCTCACTCGGATCATTATGATTTTGCTAATATTGGCAATTGCATTATTGTAGCATGATTGAAAGCAGCTGACACTGTCAAATTCTTTGTTTTCCAGATAGTGACTGTCCTTTTGCATTTCAGGTCTCAGGAAGAGAGTTTTCATCGCCAGATGTTGCCTACATAGGCAAATCTGGTAAAGATAATAGCTCAAGTGGTAGTCCTGTTGAGGAAAGAGCAGATAATGCTCTTGATGATGTTTTGTCGGATCAAGTTCTCACATTGGCTATCCATGAAAGGTCACCACTGTGTGTGGCCTCTGCCAGATTACCGGCTGATAATGATGTGGCTCCCTCTTATTCAGAGGAGCTCCATGAACCTCTGCACAAGAGTGAGGAGGGAGAGGTTCTGGTCAATGGCAAGATGGAATCTACTGATTCAAGATGTAAAAACATCACAGCTAAAAACCTTGAAGGAAATGGAAGTATGCATGTTGATCATAGATCATTTGGCTTTGGAACAAAAAACCTGGATAATAGCTCTCCAAAGGTAAACCAACACTAGTTTCTGTTTGCTTCTTTATTACGCATCCTGACCTGAGCTAAGTGTTTTGTTGTTGTTAAATTGAGTGTTTACTTTGTGTTGATGTGCAAGATGATTCATGGCATCACCCATCTGGGACTTTGTTTTGCTATGAGTAGACCTCAGGTCTATAGACCCCCCTTTCTTGTTTTTCCTTTTCCCTTTTTTGAAGGTGGCTGAATTTTCCCATGAATTTGGAAAAAGGTAAAGCGGGCTGAAACAAAAAGGAACCAAGGGGAATAGAGAGACATATTATCCTTGTATAGAATCTTGTTCATGTCTTTTCTTGTTACTTCTTGGTTTTAGACATGATCCATCTGATTCTGTGCTGTGAATGACTTGAATTTTTGTGTGTGCGCGCGCGTGTGCGTGTGGGGTGTTTGTGCATCTTTGTTCTGCCCTTTATTAATTCATATACTTTGTATCCAGATCGAACTATAAGTTTATTGTTATCCTAAAGCCTTGGGCTGTGAGGAAATGGGCCGAACAAGTGGGCCTTGTTGGTTTAGTTATGTTTGCATCATCGCATGCGGCTTGACAAGGATTGATCTAGGCACCACAGTTGGTAGTGGATTTTTGCTTGATTAACTTGTTTCGGGACCAAGTATATACAAGTATGCGGTACCCTTCTTTAATACCACATTGCCTTCTAGGACTTGGTCTTGAGCACCACAACTCATTTAATTGAACTTTTGTGCTAAAACTTGCAAAATCTGTTTCTAATTTGGAGGTTTTTGGTTTTCTACCCTAATCCATGTTTCCTTTGGGTCCTCATTGGCAACGACTGAGTTCTCCACGGTGCTATACCATCTTGATTTAATGGATTCACAATCCCTATTAAGTTGTGCTGGTATATTTTTTGGCATGGTGGAAACCCAAGTATAAAAATGAAAAGCTTGAACCCTTGCACATGCTATTCAACATATATGGAGATTCGTGGTGATCCCCTGCAAAAAGGTCAATGTATCTCAACCACTCTGAGGAAAAGATTATTGAAGGTTGTTTGTAGACAAGGTTTAATGGAAAATAAATGTCTTTTGTAAAAACAACCGTTCGTATTGATAGTGATATGCAAATGAATGAGATGACAGCTAAAGAAGTCAAGATACTTGGTATGAATATGGTTTGAAGATCTGTTTGAATTCTATATGACGAGCCAATTCTTGATTTCATCTTAGAAGATCGTATTCATACAAGCAGGAAAACAGATGCACTCCTTATACTGTACAGGTTTAGAGTTGGGAGGATGTAGTTTAGTTTTAATTAAGTTGGTTAGTTATTTAACTTAGGGTTATTCTACCACTCTCGAACATACATTGCGAACTTTAAACTCCTGTGGATGTGTATGAGACATGGTTCAAAACCTGGTTTAGTATTGTATGAGTTCCTATCTAATTTAGGAGGTATACTTGGATACTTATGTTGTTGAATTTGATCAATCTAATCTCATGACTTGTGGAACAATTGGTTTTGAAGGCCGCAAAGACATCTCTCGCTTCTGGGGGAAATGAACTTAGTAGATTTAGTGACACCCCTGGAGATGCTTCATTGGATGATTTGTTCCATCCATTGGAAAAAAGTATGGAAGAGAGGGCAGCTGAAGCTTCAACATCTGCATCCTCGTCACATGTGAATCAAGACAATTCATATGTAACAGATGCTGGTAAAAATGACCTGGCAACAAAGTTAAGGGCTGCAATTGCTCAAAAACAATTGGAGAGCGATACGGGAAAGACCAATGGCGGAGACCTTTTACGTTTAATGAAGTTTGTTCTAAAGGAGGACGTTATTGACATGGACGATTTGGTATGTCTAATGTATGGGTTTAACGTGGTTGTGTGTTTGCTATCTATTCTGACACATTGGCCCATCAAATGTTTTGTTAATCAGGTTTTTGATGATAAATTGCCGGCAGAGAACCTTTTTCCTATACAGGTAACCAGTGTTCTTTTTGTAATGCTAAGTTGGACTTGAGCGATTTCATTATCTTGTGTATTTCTGGATTGGCATGGTTTTGTTAGTCTACAAATCGTATTCTAGCCGGTGTCTGTTTTTGAGTGTGGGAGAAGAATGAAGTCTGAAATCTGTTCATTTTGAAATTTGACAACCAAAATTAGTAGAGGTGGTCCAACCTAGTTAAGTTTCTAGTTCTTTTCGTAACTGGCTGTCCTGGTCTTCTGCATGAGAAGATTTATTGACGTGATGGTAATTTGGAACATCTATTAGATTGTATTCAAATATACTCACCGTCCTTTAACATTGTGGATATATTCTTGTTTATTACCACAGTAAGAGTTAAAATCTCTGCCAAAAGCAATACCAAGTTGCTTGCTTGACGATTGCAGCGAGGTCGGTTTGGCAGGAATCCACAATCGTGTAGAATAGGTATCCCATGCTTGTCCCAACCTAGAGGCCAGGCATTGTTCCAAAACTCACTTAGGTTGTAGAATACTTATCAAAAGAACAAATGAAAAATATTGACATCACCTGCACCCAAATTTCCAGCTGGAACTAATTCTTAGTGAATTTTTGTTGTAACTTCCAATATTACTAAAGCTGATATATATAGTCCGTACTGATTGAACTACTGGGAATAGCCTAAGCAGTCAGTACAACCTTCTCATTATCGCAAAGGGAACAAATTTGATTCTTGTGAAGGATGAATCTATAAAATCTTAAATGAAATTGTCCAAAGAGCATTTAGGCTAAATGTTAGAAGCACAATTGAGCAAGCATGTCAAAAAATCGTACTTGCCTAATTAGTGCTTCTGATTGAGCACCAAGAAGAGGAAAAAAAAGAAGAAGATACCTTGTGTGGTCTTTGACCACCAAAGAGACTTCTTTCAAAAGCCAACATCACCCCGCACACCCAACCAACTAATTTCTAGCTAGACAAGCTGCTCTTTGCCTCCTCTTCAAACCAGAGTATGTTTGGACTTGTATTCATATAAAAGGGCTACTCAGTGCACGGGGCTCCCCCTTTTGCTGGTATGGGGAAGGGTTAAATGTACACAGCCTTACCATCGCAAGCGGAGAGCAACCATCCCCCATCCCTCATCGTTTAGGTAGTGAAAGCCAAAAAGTCATCCATGTCCTTGCTAATGCTTTTGCAAGAGACCACCCCGTGGGTTGCTTGCGTATCTCATGTCTGTCAAAGGCCTTCGATCATGCCTATACTTGCTATCTGTGCTCCTCCTCCAAAGGTGTACAATTTCCAAGCCAATTGACACAATTATTTGCCTTGTAGATCCTATTAGACAGAAAGACTGGTGAGTTCCCAACACCCCTCCTCGTACCGGTAAGCACCCCTCCTTGTACTGGTAAGCGCAATTCCTTCCCCTCTGTTGAATGATGAAATTCTCCAACACCTTTCAGATTAAATCTCATTGTCTTGTCCAGCCTCTTCACCACAGTTAACTAATGGTAATTTTTTTATTGATAGATCATTTAGATTGCAAATTCCAAATGTAAATAAATCATAGTAAACAAATTGCTCAAATTCATTAATTGTGTCATATGCTAAATTAGATTCTGGTTAATTGTCTTCTTGTTTCCATGGATTATATGTTATTTGACTCTCGATGGTGCTTGGGATACAAAAGTGCTTTTCTTTGGATTCTATCCCTTTTTTTCATTTATTTGTACATCTTAACATCTGCAGTGCCGCTGTCCATGTTCTAGTGGTATCTCTTGGTTTAGGGAACATATTTCAACATGCTTTTAAGATCTTTTTTCATCAACGTAATGCTGTCGAAGTGTTCAAGCGAATTTAATGACTATTCCACTAGCTATTTAAGAGAACTATTCTTAATTTTAGCAGTGGTTTATCTGTATTGTAGGCTGTGGAGTTCAACAAATTGGTTGCGTCGTTGAGACCAGATGAATCAGAAGACGTGATTGTATCTGCCTGTCAGAAATTGATAGGTTTCTTTCATCAACGTCCTGAGCAGAAAATTGTTTATATGACACAGTATGGTTTGCTCCCCTTAATGGAATTACTTGAGGTTCCACGAACTCGCGTATGTCAAATCTTACGAGCTTTGTAGATTATCTTATTTCCTTGATAATATTGTTATCTTTGCTGTTCAACCATTTTTTTTCTGTACCACTGCAAGGATAAAATTTTGATTTAAATTGCAGGTTATATGTTCAGCGCTTCAAGTTCTTAATCAGATAATCAAAGATAATACTGATTTTCAGGAAAATGCTTGCCTTGTTGGTCTCGTAAGTACCATACACTAAGGTTTTTATTTTCTTATAACTGCTATTAAGCGAGTATTGAAATAACTGCAACACAATGTTTTGGTTGCATGCATGCTACATGGAAGGATTATTAGATAAAAGTATACCATTCAAACTACACCAAGCATGGACCCTTTGCATAGATTGGGCATACTGGCATTCCAGCCCATTTTAGTGGAAGGACGCGCTATTTGGTTACATCTATTAGATTGTAAGGGATTCAATGCAGACTTTGACGGAGATAAAATGGCTGTTCATGTACCTTTGTCTTTGGAGGCTCAAGCGGAGGCTCTTTTAGTTATGCTTTCTCATATGAATCTTTTGTCTCCCGCTATCGGGATCCCATTTTCGTACCAAATCAATACATACTTATGGGACTCTATATATTACCGAGTTGGAATTGTTGAGGTATTTGTGTAGATAGATATAATCTATATAATCACAAGAACTATCAAAGTGACAGGATTGAGGATATCTTGTAGTATACAAAAGAAAAGGAGCCTCTTTTCAAATGATATTATACAGAAGTATTTTTTAACATACTAATAACGAGATAGTTATAGATATTGATTCATTGGCATGTCCCTACCATGCTGCGTGTGCATTTTTTTAGAAAATTGTTTTGTTGGCCGGCGTGTCCAAGTTATGTGTTGTCCATGTAGTTACTCTGTGATATGTAGAGTTTTTCCATATCCCTTTAACCTTCAAAAAATCATGCGGGTTTGGGACGAACATGTATTGTCAAACATATAGTGTTACTTCTAGCTGAGGGCAGCATGAGCGCCCTAATATTGGGTACATAAGTTAAAAGTATGTTTTCTTTTGTTTACTCCCCTCGTCCCAAATTTTTGTCCTCCTTTCTTTTTTGTTATGTCCCAAAAGTATTTCCATTTTGAAAAATCCCAAGTGTGTAACTTTGCAAAGCTATCCTTTATAAACAAATTTAGAAGTGGAAAAAGTAGGGGCAAATTAATTGGAATAGTGCCAAATAATTTGAATTCGTACATATAAATTGGATATCTACTTAAAAAGTTGGAATCCCGATACTGGACCATGAGCAAGGGACGGATGAGTAGTTTTATTTGCTCATAGTTTTTCGTCTTTAAATATGTTGCGAGTTGCTCAAGTGGCATATTGTTTTGCGGTTGTATTTACTCTAAGTTACCTGTCAGATTCCTGTGGTCATGAGTTTTGCTGTACCTGATCGTCCTCGAGAAGTTCGTATGGAAGCAGCTTGTTTCTTGCAGCAGCTTTGTCAATCCAGGTATAAGTTTTGTTTGTCCCCTTGTTGTTTGTAAATTTAGCATCCGATTTCAAGATTGTGGATTCATTCTGGAGGTTTTTCTTGCAGCTCTTTGACATTGCAAATGTTTATTTCTTGCCGAGGAATACCTATTTTGGTGGGCTTTCTAGAGGCCGATTATGCGAAGTACAGGTTTGTAGCTCCTTTTGTTGCAACTGGAAAAAATAATTTTGATGTTCAGGCTATAAATTTAGTTTCACAATGTGGTTTAGGTTATTGTAGGAGTAAAAATGAGTTAGGACTGCATGTTACAGAACATTACTTAGGACAATGAATTTCCTCTTGTAAATTTCTCGTGTTTGAGCTCCCAATACAGTACGTATTGACTCACTATCTTTCGTCCAGGGAAATGGTTCATCTAGCTATCGATGGCATGTGGCAGGTCTTTAAGCTTCAGGGTTCAACTCCTAGAAATGATTTTTGTCGTATAGCTGCCAAGAATGGCATTTTGTTGAGGCTGATCAACACTCTCTACAGTTTAAATGAGGCAACTCGACTGGCTACACTATCAGGCGGGAGTGGGTTTCCCCTAGAAGGGCTAGCTCCAAGGCCACTTTCCGGTCCATTGGATCCTAGCAATCCTTCCTTTTTTAAGAATGAAACACCAGTTCATGGTATTGATTTGCCCGATCTCCTCAAGATTAAGAATGGAGTAACAGATCATAATACCTTGTCAACCGCAACACAAGAACCATCGCGTTCCTCTGCTTCATATTCACCAGATTCTCGGTCCTACCCTCCAGATACTGATAGACCTCAAGCAAGCAATGCCGCTTTGGAAGGTTCAATTTCTTTAAAATTATCGGATCCAACATCTCTTGACAAAGTTACTAATTTAGCAATGAAGGATCCTTCTAAGGAGCGAGAAAATCTAGACAGATGGAGAAATGACCCTCTGCGAGCAGAAGTTGACCTTAGACAGCAGCGAGCCACTAATTCTGCCAATAGAACATCCACAGATAGGGCTCCAAAATTGAGTGAAGGTGCATCAAATGGATCTCCTACGACAACAACCAGTCAACAAGAGAATGTTCGACCTCTTCTTAGCTTGTTGGACAAGGAACCCCCTTCACGACATTTCTCTGGTCAGCTCGAGTATGTTCGCCACCTCTCCGGGTTGGAGAGACATGAAAGTATATTGCCTCTTTTACATGCTTCTAATGACAAGAAAGCAAATGGATTGGATTTTTTGATGGCCGAGTTTGCAGGTAAAGAGTTTTTATTCTTTTACCTCATACTCTGGTCTTTCTACAGGTGAAGATCCTCTCCCTAACTGGACCACCCAAGCCACTATTCGACATCGGATTTATCTTTACCTTATGTCTCGTTGTGCGAAGTGCCTTTAAGAAAACTCAACTTACTGGTATTGTTTAATGGCTTAGAATATGGAGAAAAAGAAATGAAGTAACACGATAACTTAAAGGAGAAAGAGACAAAAAACCAAATTAATTCCAAACATGAGAGGCCAATTTACGTGGGTTGGCCTAAGCTTACGTCCATGAACAATCACAAGAAAGAATTGTTCAGCTAGCATAAAGATGACAAATGCTCACAGTGGTTCAACGGTGACAACAAATTTTATGCAACTCTCTAACAAACCTCACTAAACCCTAATCCAAGTTCTCACAAAATTCTATCTCGATGCAAAATTACAAGTCTCATAAGTTTCAAGTTTCTTTCCAACAGCTTTAGTGAAGAAATGACCTAATTTATAGCCAAAAGGAGCCATTAGCACAAACTAGCTCTCCATGAGTTTCCCGAACCTTTTCGGGGCAGTATCTCACAAGACACTACATACACTCCGAAACAAGCCCTCCCAAAGTCTGCTGTATCCCAAATTGGTGTTTTTAGAGATACAAGTCCAATTCTCTGCCTAAACTACAACATGAAAGGAGATCTTAAGTAGTCCATATTGCGCTCAATTTGGGTCAGACCGTCCAGGAACGTGTTCACTGCAAAACCATTGCTTGAGCGGTGAGTTTACTGCTCAAGTGGTTTCTGTGAAAGACAGCCAGAGAGAGAAACCAAGAGCATAGAACAAGTTCTTGTTGACTGCTTGAGTGGGTCATCCTAGACTGCAACAATGAGTACAATTCAAGCCAAGAAAACTCTTGAAATCCACCGAGTACAATTGAGCCAAGAAAACTCTTGAAATCTCCACCTGCTCCCCCCAAAACAACTGCATACCGAACACAGCCAAAAAACTCCAGGCATCTCGCCTAAGGTCTAAGGCACAGATCATTCATATGTTTGGCTTGGTTTTGTTAATTATTTCTATCTTGGTGCATCTCTTATTCTGTATTTGACCCAGTTCAACTAGGTTTATTTATTTTGGTTGGAATTTCTCTGCTAAAAGATACATCTTCTCTCATGCTTGCACAGAGGTCTCTGGACGTGGAAGAGACAATGCAAATCTCGACCCCATGCCTAGAATTTCCCATAAGATCGTAAATAAAAAGGTAGGACCAATGACGAATAATGATGGAGTTGCTTCTACATCTGGACTTGCATCTCAGACGGCATCTGGTGTACTTTCTGGTTCTGGGGTACTAAATGCTAGACCAGGGAGTACAACATCATCTGGATTACTTTCCCATATGGTATCAACTTTTAATGCCGATGTTGCTCGGGAATATGTAGAAAAGGTGGCAGACCTTCTACTTGAGTTTGCTGGAGCAGACACAACAGTGAAATCGTTCATGTGTAGCCAAAGTTTGCTTAGTCGTCTTTTTCAAATGTTCAACAGAATAGAACCACCTATTCTTTTGAAGGTAAATTAGGAACTTTATTGGCAGCATTTATAGTTTGGCTCGTTGACTATGATTACATTCTTATCTGGGCGTTTGTTGTTATCTCTAGTTGTTGAAGTGTGTTAACCATCTATCGACCGACCCACATTGCTTAGAGAATCTTCAGCGGGCAGATGCAATTAAATATTTGATCCCAAATCTTGACCTTAAAGAAGGGCCTCTTATATCTCAAATACATCATGAGGTGCAGCTTCCTAACTTTATCTTTGGTCTACTATTTTATTGACTAGTCATGCTTCAAAAGTCATTTGCCGACTGTAAAATGTTGCGAACCATTAATTAATTCTCATTGAGATCTACGAGCCATTTGTTGTATTATTTCAACCCTTTTTGCTGCATTTTTTGGGTGATTACATGTCTATCTTGAAGAGTGGGTGGAACCAAGTTATTCTTGACAGTAACATAAAATCGTTGCTCCTGTTTTGGAGTTGATATAAGGTTACCCAGTGCATGAAGACCCTGCTACTGCAGGGTCTGGGAAGCGTTGATGAAGTAACAAAAGGATTTTAAATCTTGATCTTCGGAACAAAACTGAAGAAACTCTAGAGGTTTTTTATGCAATGCCCTCAACTTGTTATTTATCGCAGAAACATTCCAGTGTTTCTTTCTGTTGGAAAGTCTTGACATTCCCAAACATCTAGATTGTTTTTAATTTTGCTAAACAATAATAGTTCATTTACTTGGTGAACAGTGAACCAGAAAAGCAAAAATTAGACAGTCCGTGATTCAGTGGGTCTGGATCTTACAGGACAATTTGTTTTTTGCCATGATATACAGAAATTGGTTGATAATGACATAATGTAGAGGATAGTTTCCTCCTTTTAACTATTCCTGTTCAGGATACATCCTTGTCCAGGCACGCAAACCATTGTTGGAATGCAAATACAGTAATGACCTTTCTTTGCTTTGAAGAATTGAACTAGAAAGACATAATAAGGAACTTATTAAGTAGTTCTTTACATTAGCATCGGTCAACGCTCTCGGGTTCTTCTACCTTTATGCATCCACTAACACTGGCAGAAAGTTGAAAGTTACCTAAACCATACTTGTGGTCGTTTAAATGACCTTAGGTTTAGTGGTATACCGAGACTTATATTATAGTAACTGAAATTGTAAAGTGACTCTAAAGTCTAAACTGTCCCGATGTTAAAAGTTTTCCTCTCCTGTAGAGCAAGTTGTCATTGGAATCTTGTTCCCTTATATCAGTTCAGATCCTGATAGCAGCTCCGTGCTTTCTTTTGTTGGCTGATAATATTTTTGAAATTCTGAAAACATGTCTAAATGTGGTTTGTTTCAAGTCTGTACACTCGACTCACTGGTGGATGCTTCCTCACTAGTTCTTGTTTACTGAAGGTCCTCAATGCATTATTCAATCTATGCAAGATAAATAAGAGGAGACAGGAACAAGCAGCAGAGAACGGAATCATACCACACTTAATGCATTTCATCATGTCAGATTCACCCTTGAAGCAATATGCGTTGCCACTACTATGTGATATGGCACATGCGTCACGTAACTCCAGGGAGCAATTGAGGGCTCACGGTGGGCTGGATGTGTACTTAAGCCTACTTGAAGATGATCTTTGGTCTGTGACAGCATTGGATTCTATCGCTGTTTGCTTGGCACATGACAATGACAACCGAAAAGTAGAACAAGCTTTACTGAAAAAGGACGCAGTTCAAAAGCTAGTCAATTTCTTCCAGTGTTGTCCTGAACCACATTTTGTGCACATATTGGAGCCCTTCTTGAAGATTATCACGTACGTCATTTTCGATCTGCAATTCTTTATTATTTTCCTTTGGTTGAGTTGATGAAGGTTATCTATTCCCGCATTCTGTGATGCACTAATTTCTCCTAAGATGCTTGATCACTAAGGAATTAGTATGAATATTGACACATCTCTCCCATGCTAATGTGAGCAAAATTAATCCTGGATTAAAAATTCAGTTCGATGCAAGGATGGTGGGAACAAGGGTTGAGTCCACTGAGTTTTAGAAAATCGCACTTATAACCATAATATTTTCTAGAGTTCTAAATTTTGCCCCACCGTGTTTCAATTTTTGCCCCACCCTTAACTTGGTTTCTTAATAGCGATCCAAGAGACAAAAAGTGAAACCTAAGAAATTAAAACGTTGCACATGTGTGTTAACTAAGTCAGACTGCTCCTCAACAGAATGGGTGCTCAATGGGTGCATGATAGTTTGGTTGTTTACATTGAAATAGGACATTTCTAATCGTGTCAGAAATGAATTTATCATGTATTTCAAAACATGAAAAAGTCGTCGGAATCAGTATGTTGTACGTTGAAATCACATATTGCCGGATACATACTTTTCGGTTGGCACGTGAAATTATTTACATTTTCTGATTATTAAATAGGAACTATTATGTGTGTTTGTAGAAATTAGGAACTTACCCTCGCTAGACCTGAATTTTGGCTCCACCCTTGGTTATGCAGATGATTGTTCTTGACCATCACCCAAAGTTTATCTTTTCCCATGCCCTTGCTGCTCCTGTAACTGCTCATCACAGTTTTGTGTATCAGCTGGTCCATTCTATTCAATAAGTTTTTCTTTATATCTCCATTGATGATGTTAGATGACTAATTGTCTAACAAGGGAATGGACCCGACCTCATAATATGCACACTACAGATCTGTCAGATAATTCAGATGTGGTTTACAATTGAATTCATGTCACAAATCTTCAAAGCTGCTTTAGAACTTTACCTCATATATGTAGCACAGCATTTCCCATCATCTTTGTCGTTCTTTAGAATTTTTCATTCTCTATCTATCGATCTTAAATGTCTATCTTCCTGCAGGAAATCATCACGCATAAATACAACTTTAGCCGTCAATGGCTTGACACCGTTGCTTATTTCGAGGCTTGACCACCAGGATGCTATTGCTCGTCTCAATCTTCTCAAACTAATAAAGGTAGGGAACTAAAATTTTCCTATGTTCTTGTATGTCGCGTCTTATATAGAGTTAATTTATAATTAATTATGCATTTTTAATTATGCTCTATATATGATTTATTTATGACATAATTACTAAATGGGCTTTAAAAAAGTTCATTTTTTTTTTGTTTGGTCCTCAACTCACGTAATTTTAATTTGCTCCTTGAAATTTCCTTCTAATTTCTTTCTTAGCTCATGACCAAATATAAAGGGCGTTTTGGTTTTAAAAAAAAAAGAACAAAACAATTTTATACAATGTATAGAATGCATTTTCAATAGAAAAATAATTTCTCTCATTTTGGCTGCTCCTCGAATGAAGATACTGATTCCCCCCTGTAAGGCTTGGTAGTAGAAGTAAATTAATCAGCATGGTTGTATATCATTCCCAAGACTGCTGGATTGTCCCCTTCAGTCTGCATTTTAATCTGTTTTATCTATACCCTTATGTCCGTGTGAAGTTACTCTTTGTTGCAATATGAGGCCTACTCATTTATATGGTTTGCATTTGTGTGATTAACTTGCATTAAATTTTGTCGGAGTGAGTTTGGTGTGCATATCAAATAAAAAGTGAGCATCTGTTGTTTATACTAGGGTAGGACTGTGGTTGGGTTGATGATCTGTTTCTGGTGAGGTGGATAAGTATTTTTGGTAAAGCAATATTATAGCATATTAGCTTAAGATTTTGTTCCTATTTGTGTGTCCATTTCCTTAATATTGGACATATCAGACATCGTCAATATTTGCTATATATGTGTGCGTGCGTGTGTGTGTGTATTTTTTTGGGATGATTTCGGAAAATCCATCTGCAAGAAATAATCGCGAGTCTGAGAACTCTTTTTACTGTTTCTGCTGCTTGTGTTCTTTAAGATTGCTCACTTTGAGCTCTTATTGTTTCAGGCTGTGTACGAGCACCACCCACGTCCAAAGCAACTAATTGTGGAGAATGATCTACCTCAGAAACTACAGAATTTGATTGAGGAGCGAAGAGACGGACAGCGTTCTGGCGGCCAAGTTCTGGTGAAACAGATGGCAACTTCACTGCTTAAAGCACTTCATATCAACACTGTTTTGTAACAAATACTGATATTATATTTGTATATTTGTATATTTGATTTGATTGTTTTGGAGGAATCATATTTACGTAATCTTTTTCTGCTTTAATTATTTTGGGGCTTTTCCGTTTGGGGTTTGTTTTCTTTTGTCTGTCTGTTATGGGTTTTATTTGGTTTGAGTTTCCCTCCCAATTTTGGGTATTGACACTTGAAATATCCTTAATTGCAGGATATCTTCATGGCTGAAAAAATGACTAGCTGGTTGTTTGTTTGTTTGTTTCTGGGGAATGCTAAGCTGCCAATGTGGCTCATCCTTTTTTAACTCATCCAGTGAACAGTTGTTATTACATAATTTTGCAATACTACACGTATTCACATGTTCGGAGTTCTCATTTTTCACCTCCAAATTGTAGTATAATATTCCAGTTTGGTCCCTTTGTAATCTTGAAGTCGGTAGCTTAATGGTCACAGAGATTGGATATAAGGAGGTTGTGAATTCATCAATGCCCCTTCTAATGTTGTAACCCGCCTTTACTTGGTGTTGCAGGCAGTAGTTCTATTTGATACACGGAAACCTTTTGTCACCGGCTACTGTGTTCTTCAACATGACTGCAAGGCTTGATAAATTCTAAACCCTCGCAGGTGTACCACTATGTGTGACTCGTGACTTATTTCGGTATTCTCCTACTATCCAGACTAGACAGATCCAATCACGTCCTTTGACATCTCAAATTTGGTTTTCTTGGGTCACGCTTGGGATGATCTTTGGGTAATTGTCTGAAGTGATCATGTTCATGTCGGAAGAAATGCATCGAGTTGTTAATCCTTCATATTTGGCTTGAAAATTTGAGTTTTAAAATATGCTAGAACTTAACTTGTTTATGACACAAATTAATCTCAAATCAGCTTTAATAATTAGACTGTTCACAATTCGATCTTTAACGACTTTATTTCTTTAGATATCACAAACTAAACGAGTCTGAGTGGTTATTCATTCTAGCTTCTTTGAAATATTAACGACTTAGAAAAACATTTAAACTCTATTTATTTTATGTAATTAACCGATTTTAATGAGTGTACATAAACCAATTTTTGAGAGTAGACACGAGCACTCAATACTTTGCTTTGATTCATTTATCAGCCGGAAAAGTCTATTATTTCCAAATATAAACCAAGAAAGTGTCTCATAATTCAAAAGCATGACTTGATTTTAAATTCGGTAACACTCTTGGTCTAAATTCAGGGATCGTAATATTGCTCTTTATCAGTCCTACCTCAGCAGGAGCCTACAAGAGGGTGGGGCTGGAGCCTTTGAGAGAGAGCTCTCCTCTTATCACACCCCGGCTCGAAATTAATCGAATAAGGTTTAGAAAATGTTTATTTCAGGAATAGCTAGCAGACAAATATTTTAGAGATTTCGATTTTGGACCAAGTCAAAAAAGGGATAACGAGCCCTCCAAAAATTTGATTGAACAGTTAACCAAACTTTTACTGTTGTGCAATAATGTATTACAGAGTTGAAAATCCAAACCAAAACAATAATTCACAACATATTACCACCAGATTCTGCCCCCTTCCCCGCAGTTTTAAAGAAACCTAGGCATTCGATACATATAATAATGTTATATCCATGGCCATAGTCGCTCAAAAAGGTATTGTTGTTATAACAACCTGGAAAAACTACTAAGCACTAGCACGAAACCAACCCTTCACTGATAAAACAGCCGCCACACCTACGATAAGCATACTGCACCCAAACTTGTTCACGTAACTTTAACATTAACCTTCTTCTGGGTTCCACAGGCAAATGGGTGGCTTATATCAGATCAGCCACATTCATAGGCATTTCATCAATCTGGGTACTGTAGTACTGCTCAATGTCTCTTAGAATCTTGATATCATCGCTTTTCACAAAGTTTATTGCCACACCCTGCAAACCGCCAAGAAGCCCCCATTTTTAGTACAATTAGACTAAGATATCAACTACTTACTGCTCACTAGTTTGGCAAAACAGTTAATATAAGAAATGCTGGAGTGCATGAAGGAATGTTTAACCTATCAGTTCTTTCAGAATCCTATACAGCATTCAAGGTTTTAGGGTAGATATGATCGCCCATCATACAAAGCAAAATGGCACAATTAGTTGATGCTAGTAACAATGCAAATCTCTAACTAGCAAAAGCATTTATGCAGAAACAACCTCCCACTGAAAATGAACTAAAAGAAAAAACAAAAGAACGTTGATTGTTGATAAATTAACCAGCTTAGCCAACCCAAAATCACATGATGCAAATGTCGCAACATAGGACATTACGACCCCAAAATGTTCTCAATAAAATGGACTGACAATTGATTTAAAGAATGAAAGCTATCATTCTAAATCTGTAGTCTAAAATGACCTAGAAAAGAAAGCTAGACACATGCTTCAATACCAATATAGAAGAATCAAGTATCACCTCCCTGGACTATTGTGTAACAAATCTAAATAAGATACAGTTTATGCTTAACTACATCTAGCCAAACTAACGTTCTCTATACCTAGGGTGATTAAACTGAACACGTAAACAGCTGTGCTCCGATTCCTTGTTTTCTTACGAGGGAAGTGAAACAATTACCGAATATGCCCAGTCCTAACCGAGTTAATTGATTAATCAACACCGCTATTTTGACTCTCGACAAATAAGGGAAAAAAGTACAGACCACACACCAATCAAAGTCATATTGAGATGATTTAGAAACTACATACAAATGAAGACTACAAGCACATGAATTGGAATTCCATGTATAATGCGAGTGCCAAGAATGCCAACAATCACTAACTAGAAATGCCAGATCTAGCATCGATCAGGCATGCATGGTTTCTTCGCCCTATTGTTAAACAAAATACCTTTTGGAAAAATTAAAAATCACATCAACTTAGTGGAGACGAAACATATGAAAAAGAAAGAATAATAACATAAAATGATATGCCCAACCCAACGTCTGATATCAAAAACACATACCTTGCGTCCAAAACGACCAGACCGACCGATGCGGTGAATATAAAGCTCTCGGTTGTTTGGAAGGTCATAATTAATCACCAGAGAAACCTAAAGAGAGAAAATGAAGGCAGCAAATGCAAGGGTCAGAATTACAAGACAGTGCAATTAATTTATTTTGCGAGCTTAGATGCTCAATTCACTGCATACCAAACAACTCAATAAATATGACATACCAATGTGCCATTTCCTACATGACAAAAATCTTGATTACTTGGCTCCCATAACCGAACATAGTAAAGGAGAGATGTATAATTTAAAGAAGAAAAAGCAAGCATGCTCGTATAGGAAAGATGTAGTTGCATGGACATGGGACACAAGTACGACAGGAAATAGACGAGCAAACATGGCCATTACAAAAATATTGGAAGACGAGGCGTAATTCTCTAGAATCATTAACAACCTATCATGCACTCATTAATTCATAGTTCTTAACTCTCCTAATGCTTATTTATCTCATTTTCCTCAGACTCAGGTACAAGTGCTGAGTTGTGTTTTCAAGTGTCACGTTAATCAATTTCCATCTTGGGGACAAGCCAAAATACACATACATTTCAAATTGCAAAGTTTTTTGCGAGTTAATGTCCAATTAAACATTGTAGGCGGATCCCATACAAGTCCATCTAACACGGGTCTTGAGCATCTACCAACATAAACCCACTAGAAGGGCCAAATACAAGTCCATCTTCATATCTGGCTCTAAGCATTTCATCATTTTCTTGCCTTACGTAGGAGGTCAAACACAATCCAGTTCCATTTATGCAAATATACTCGCCGAACCAGCTATTTTCTTGATAAACCGGACCAGTTAGGAGGAACTCTGCTGTTCACCTGGTTCATATCCTAATGGTACTGTTCACGCGCAATTTCTATGGTGAGAATCTGAAGATTCTGCACTGGACCAGTAATCCTGCTACTCCTGGATAACTTTCAGCACCCTGCTGACATGTTCAAAATTCGACCAGCACACAACATTCGAGAGGTGTCAATAGTACTTTTACAAAACATCACTTTAACCCCTTACAGCAATAGCTCAATGCAATTTGCCCCCTCAAGTTTCTTGTATACCCTTTAAATATAGATAATATTTTGTTTATTTAGAAGAGAGTGCATTTTTATTTTTTCATACGGACATATTAAAAAAGGTTTAAAGTTGCCCCCGGTGAATCAAAATGCTGGTCCACCACTGGATGTGCCCGTGTTTCACTGCTTCAGTAATGAGTGAAAACGTACAACTCTGTGTTCCTTGAGAGTTGGGTCCCTTGCAGCCTCTAATACACAGACACATAACTGCAGCCCTTAATAGCTCTTGGTCCCTCCAACAACCAAATGGGCTTAGTTACGGTGCTGATAACATTCATCAGCCACCAATTTGTGTTTTTAAAATCCAGAATTGACAACTGAATTACATATGTTTGGGCTGATTCTCACGCAAAACAAAAAAATTAACCTGAGTACATAATAGCATCACCACTCCACAAATGTCGAAATAACTCATAACTTGATCCCAATGCGAGTTGCAACTGAAAGGAAACTTTACTGCATACTATGAATGACAGTATATATCAATAACTAAATGAAAGAGAGTGCTTGCCTGTTGAACATCCAGCCCTCGAGCCCAAACATCAGTTGTGATCAAAACCCGGGTTTCGCCCCCCCGGAACTCTTCCATTACTGCATCTCTCTCCTTCTGCGGCATATCTCCATGCATAGAAGACACAGTAAAGTTGTTGCTACGCATCTTCTCAGTTAGCCAATCAACCTGACCAAATAAAAAAGGTAACTAAATTCCAAATGATAGGACTTATTGAAATCAAATCATACTATTAATCGCTGCAAAGTGGCCAACTTCAACTCAAGGGCTGCAAACACAGAGAAAATATTTCCCTCACAATGCCTAGTTGTTGACAGTCAAAGATATCCCCAGAATCTTTCCATCACTACACATTGCATAGCTAATAATCTACATCCCAACAGTACGTAGAGTTCATAGCAACTCCGAAACGTCCATAAACTCTGAAAGTTTTAGCAGCCAATTTATTCCTTGGTCAACTGGATGGCATGAAATCATACAATGATGGAAGCATGAGTTGAAAATTTGAAACTACCAGGGAGTTGACTGTTAAGGAAAGGGATGTACTATTTTCCTTCCACAAACAGAGGATGAACATAAAAAACATGGGGCATTACTCTAGTCTTCGGCCCCGTTCAATTGGCGGAAAAAGAAAGGAAAGTATGTAAATATATAATTTTCATGTATTTTTTCATGTGTTCAGTTAACAAGAAAGTTGTTGGACCCGCGTCTCCAACTTCCTAGTAAGGTTAATTTTCTCTCAAAACATGTCCAGCTCCAGAAAAAACACAAGATTTCGCTGGAATCTTACTTGTACACTATTTTCTTACACAATTAAACTATCGATTTTTTATTTTCCCATAAATTTCTTTTATCAAATAAACACATGAAAGAAAAAACGTTTTCTTTTCGTCACGTCACTTCACTAAAACTTTCTCAGGAACAATTTTCTTACATCAATTTCTAGACAAATGAACAAAGCCTACACGTTTGAAAGAAATCCAGTTTTCAGGTGTGAGCAGTGATGGGAATACAATTTAACCAACTTCAGGACAGGTCCTATTATTAGAATTTCAAATTTTGGATTCCTATATGAAATTGAGAACAGATCTTCCAGAGGATACAAAATAGATAGCTGGGCAGATTAACTAAAACATATGCAATCAACAACTGCACTGAATATATTAAATTGCTAGCAACAAATCAGAAGTGTGTAAGCTACATTTGATTTTTTTTTTCAGATTTAGTAATATTAATCGGGCATTTCAACAAGCAAAACAATTTCAAGAATACAACTAAATCTGGAGTTACAAGAAGCTCGGGTCTGTCAAAATATGATGCCTCTGAAAACATATTTGATGCGGGTATGGCCAACCATGACTGCATTCGTACAGGGTACAGGTCCACAGATTGCGTAACCAAATATTTTGTTTAAAAATTTTGATAGTCAATTGTGATTGGGGTCCGTCTTGCATGCATAGAGGTACTTAAGTGGATACGGTGAGGCTTCAAAATAGTGTTCTTAAACTATAACGGTAGCAAAAGAAATATGTTGTTATGTCAATATCAATATCTCTTCCTGCTTCACACCTGGAAATGCCAGCCAGAATCCATACATAATGTATATACATTAGCATCGTAATTAAGTTAGATATCGCATTTGTGCATTGCAGCAGGAATAAGACCATCAACTTCCAATATTATGAACAAGACCACTGAAATCAATACCTTCCGCTTCGTGTTGCAGAAAATAACAGCCTGGGTGATGGTAAGGGTATCATAAAGATCACACAATGTATCAAATTTCCACTCCTCCCTTTCTACGGCAACGAAGAACTGCTTGATACCCTGTAATGTTTTGCTTACAAAGTTAAATAATGCTATGACAAGGACACAGAATTTGAATTTTAGTTTCTCGAAGGCACATGGATAAGAGGAAATGATAAGTTACCTCAAGCGTCAACTCATCACGTTTAACAAGAATCCTAACAGGATCTGTCATAAATTTGCTTGTAATCTCCAAAATTTCATTAGGAAGGGTAGCAGATATCAAAACAACCTGCAACAAAGTCCAAATATTATACATTCAACAATGCCACTCCCTGCAAGATCTGCACACATCAGCCTGTCTGAGCAGCAAACTACCAGTAACCCCAAATTATGTCTCACCCCAAGCTAGGTGCATGCTAAAACAAGTAATTACAGACAAATTTGTCATAACCCACCATCAGCAAGACATGACACACAACAAAGATTTTAATTACTAATTCAGCCCTGACTCGCTCATGCATGCAATGCAGCTTATATATGTGTGTGTGTGTGTGCATATATATTTATATATTGAGAGAAAGAATGAGAGATTACCTGAAGCTCTGGTGGAAGGTATCTGTAGACATCATATATTTGATCCTTAAAACCTCGGCTTAGCATCTCATCAGACTCATCCTGTTGCAATATCAATGATATTGAAATGAATATCCCACATGAATACCTCAACACTTCAAAATAATCTCAAAACAGAAAGAACTGGACAGAAAGAGAAAAATAGCAGAAATAACTAAAGAAAAAATAAGCAAAAGTCTTTCTCACAAGAACCAATAATTTGATAGCTCTAGTCCGTAATGTCCTCCGCTTGATCATGTCACAAACTCTCCCAGGAGTTCCAGACACCACATGAACTCCATATTCTAGTTTTCTGATATCTTCACCCACACTTTTGCCTCCAATGCATGCATGAGCCTGTATATTAATGAAATTCCCGAGGGCTAAGATAGTTTTTTCTGTTTGAGTAGCCAGTTCCCTTGTAGGTGACAGGATCAATGCTTGGACCCTGTGAAAAAGAAAAAATGCATGAAATGAAAATTATCATGTAACATATTAAGACGCTAGGAGATAACTGAACCTTCAACTCTAATAGGAAGCAGAAATTGTATAATTATTATATTCGACTATGCCAGTGAATCCTCACATAGCTTTGTTTCTCATTTTCCTTTTTCCATTAAGCAGTATGCTCATTTTTGCCATGGTTGAAGCACTTAAAGTACATTCCACATAACATACACAATGTAAACACAATCCTCCCGCTAGTCCAGCCCAGTTCCCAAAAGAGAGGGGGAAGGGCGTCTGAATAATCTCAGGATACCCACTTCTTAGTATTTTGATGGCAATCCTGATGATAGAAAACAGCCAACCTAGAAGTTTCACAAAGGGCCTGCCTAGAACGCCCGGATTTTAACTTGTGTTCAAGATTGTATGCTTTTACTAGTTAGCACGACTCTCGTTTTTTCCCAGTGATGTTTTATCTCAGTCACATGGTAGAATGTAACCGTGTCCGGCACTCAGTTAAGGCCATCTGATATATGTCTGATATATTTAGCTGCCAATTTATCAGCGGAACATATTTTGTAATTTGAGTTCACCAAAAAGCTATGCAAAAAACTTGAACACTATGCATAAAATAACATTTCGCACTTTTTTAAAACAACTTCATCGGGTAATAAACATGATTCCAAGAGAGAGATTAGTTAATGAATCCATTTTCCAAGCCCCCGTTCTTTATGATGGGAATTAGATGAATCCGATACTTGGACTCACATCACATTCATACAAAACACCCAACCCCCATCCACGAGGCCATGCATACGTTCTTCTTACTAACTATTGGAACAAGAGTACTTGGATTCAAACTGAAATACTAGCTCATGGGTTTTCCGGCCAAAGTCGGAGATTGATGGCCTGTTAGAGCAGAAGAGTTCGGTCCTGAATAATTTTCAGCATCATAAGCTAAAATATCACCTATAATTTATTTAACCGTGCAGGACACGTCCACATCCATGTATGGCCGTAACCAACCTTTTTGGAAGACAGGCTTTAAGAAGGTTTGAGGCTAACACCCGCAGCTGCACATAATAATTAAGCTATCCCAGCTACATGTAACAAAGTTTCAAGCATACCTATCACATGAAACTCTTCCCTTTTTCTTAAGTAAATGTGAAATGGCATTACCTAAAGCTCATAAAATATGTCACCTCAACCTTTATTCCCCTTTAACCATAGAATAATAACAAGCAAGACACAAAATGGGAGACAAACAATTAGAGTGAGCTTCTTGCTCAATAAAAAAAAAAAAAAAGGAAAATCCTAACAAAAAATAATTAAGAGAAACAAATCCCAAAGCTTTCAGAATTGTTTTTCCCTAAATCATATCATTCTTTCTGTAATGGCAGCCAAATTGAGAACCTAATTACGTCAGAATAAATTATGTAAAATGGCCAACTCGAACACGAGTGTTCTTCATTTTCACGTGAAGCAGCAAAAGGTTCCGTGACCCTCCGCACAAAACAGCATAAATTCTATGATGCTGCTTCATCAGTAAACCAAAGAAGCCTTCCTCCAACCACTCAACATACTTCATGAAAGTAGAACCACAGCATAAAATAAAAAGAAATTTTCCGCAACTCGAATTAGGTTAAATTACTATCACTGCACATGAAAATACAGAATTGGAGCCGTAAAAACAAATAAAAAACATCTAGAGAACAGTGGTGAAACAGAAACCATTCCAGTAACCAAAAAGCTAGCCTCTCCAAGAATCCAAATAGCTAACTCGAGAATGATATCGAAGAATCCTACTTGTGTGCAAAATTCTAATTCTCTAGGTTTGACATGAAAAGTACCAACTTGAGTCTGCTTGAATATGAACCAACATATTCCAGCAGTACATGTGTTCAAGTCCTGGAAGGAGGCAAGCATAACCTATCACTGACATGATACAGGATTAATGCAGGGTGGCATTGGAAAAATCCCACAGGAAAATCAAACAAATGCTAAGAACCTGGGGAGAGCTAGGAAACTCGCTATTTTAAACTCCAGAAAACAAACAGAAGATGATAATAGCACAAGCACAAAGTCCCTGATACAACTCCTCGAGCACAGCACGCCAAAAAATGATGTCTCTTTGGTAAGCCAAGACAAGGTAACACTTCTATAACAACTCAAACTCTGTTTGGTATAGCTTAAAAGTCAGATCTTCAGATTATTACCTTGGAAAACTTAAAATAATAAATCTGTTTGCAGAAGCTTTTGACTAGTGACACAAGTTAAAATTTTCAAATCAGTTTGGTTATATAAAGTTAGCCAAATCAATTATTGACACGTACACGTAGAGTTACTCAAATCAATAATTGACCATCAACTGGTGTTTAAGGTAATCCTATTTCTTATAGTGACCGAAAAAGCTAAATATGTTAGTACGATTCTAAACTGCTAGCAAACACTAAGCAAATATGCTAAAATAAAGGAGCAAGATTAAAAAAGACACCAATCGGATTGAGAGTTCTAGTACAAAATACACACCCCTAAAATACAGAATTCTGGGAATCCAAATACGAAGAAGCCAACCCAATGCGTCCATGAACAACATAAAACGCTCAAACCCTAAATACAAAATCTTACTTAACATTATACACGACCAAAACAAAGGAGGCATAGAAATTAGGGTTTGTAAGAACGTACTCTCTAGATTGGGTATCGACAGTCTGGCAAACGGTGAGCCCAATCATGGAGGTTTTTCCAGTACCAGACTGGGCCTGGGCGATGACATCGCGACCCTGGATGATAGGGACGACAGCCCGCTGCTGGATGGCGGAAGGCTTCTCGAAGCCGTAGTTGTAGATCCCACGAAGCAGATCGTCCTTTATCCCCATCTCGTCGAAGCTCATGATTGGCTCGACCCCCTTACTTGTCTCGAACACCAATTTCTCATCTTCGTCCACCACCCCTCCCCTTCCGCCGCGCCCCCTGTTCGCCGGAACCACCGACCCTCCCGCCATCATAGCCATTCGCTTTACGTGTTACAGCACACCTCCACAACAGCTATCCTTCTCCTCCTCCTTTCTCTCTCTCTCTCTCCCTATGCGGGCGTGCGTTGCCTCTGCTGTCTCTCCGTCGCTTGCTCGATTTGAGAAAACACAACCTAATTGGCGGAAAAACGACGAACGCACTTTGGCCTGTTTCCTGCTGTTAAAAGGGTAGGTTAAATATTACTACTAATCGTATTTGTTTTTACTATTTTATCTTTTTAAAAGTGATAAAACATAATATCCGAAAAAATTATTTAAAATTATTCATCTTTATATAATAAATAAATCTTCTCCTGTCTTCTATCTCGTTCTTATTATATAATTATTTTTAAATTTTAATGGTCAACAAACGGACCGTCAAATAAAAGAGTTGCTCACTTTCAGAGGCCCTGAAATTTGGGGTCCTAAGCGAGTTTAAAAAATAAAATTTTAATATATTTTCTTGACAAATTAACACAAATTTTTTTTTACCTTTAAATAAGATCGTTATATAACTACAAAATATAAAATACTTTATGTTACTCCACAATTTATCTAATTTAATGTTAAAAATTCGAGTGAAGTAATTTTACTTGCATTATTAATATAATTGAGATCTCATCTAATGAAAAATTATAAATATAAAAAATTATAAATATGAATATGATAAGTAAAGAAAGAATTGATGTAAAATGTAATCTGTTTTTGTAAAATATATACTTCTTTTTAATTATTTACATTAATTTACTCATAACTAATAGAAAAAGTACAAAAATATAATTGAAAATTAGGGCTTCCACTATTAAAAAAAAAAAAATCACTATTCACTATTCAAACTAATATGCAAGGATGGCTATGATATGTGATTATGGAGATATGATGAAAATATGCAGAAATATGAGTAAGAAATCTTACAGAAGGAAATTAGAGAATAGAAAGAGGAGAGAGGAGAGACGCCTGGATTAAAACTTCAAAAACTTATTTTATTCTAGCCTTCCAAAACCACTCTGATTACAAACTAAGAGCATATGGCCTTATATAGGACTGAAAGTCCGACCAAATGAAAGCTAATTTACATAACAGCCAAACGACTTTACAGCAAAAGTAAAACAGTAGTATGGGGAAGCTTCCTACTTTACAGCAAAAAAGTGAAACAGTAGTACGGAGAAATTTCCTTTTAATAAAGAATATGCTTTTGTGCTGGCATCCTTATCTTTAATGTGCTGGCATCCTTATCTCATGCGTCATGGGTGACGATCATAGTAGTTTTGGTTGTCCTTTTGAGTATGCGTCATGAGTGACGATTTTCAAAGATCCGTAATTCCAAAGCAATCATCTCCATTTTTGAATTCTGGAGGAGTTGATGGAGAGGTTGGGGTTTTAGGGGTATCATCTGATGAATCATCACTTAAGTCATTGGTCAATTTTTTGGATATTTCGGCAATAACTAAATTTCTTATTTCAGCTTTTGATGCCGTGGGAAATTTTTCTTTTAATGATGTTTTAATGGTATCATAGTCCATAGTAATTGGGGTAGCAGAAGAATGTCCTCCTGTGCTCATGGATTTTGGAGAGCCATAAACATCATCTTGCCGACCTTTGTGAATTATGGCCATTAATTTTTTGTATTGTGAAGGATAATAGTCCTCTAGGATGTCAAATCTGATCCACCATTTGGAAGCATAATGGCGGCATAAATAAGGCATATGGTTGATGGGAGATATGGAATATTTTCAAAATATAATCCAAGGAATATTAAATTCCATAAGGAAATGAAGAAATTTTGGTTCTTGAGGAGGGGAAAATTCATTCCATAAACAATATGTCTCGAATAAAGGATCAGGAAGTATTTTGATATGTGGTCCGAATTCAGTGAACCATAACTATAACCAATTTGGAATAAACATAGCTTTGTTAGATCCAGAAGAGAAATATATGAACCATGAGTGGCGATATTGGCTATTCTGAATATAAAAGACATGAGTCCAAGCTTTGATATAATCAAAATAATTAAAATGGTTGGGACGCATGCCTGGTCCACATGGTTTTGATTTATATAATTCTTGATTCCAATCTTCTTTGGAAATAAAATAAAAGATTTCAATTTTTGAGTATTGAATATTGCCAGAAATAGAATCTTTTTTATGCTCAATTCTTGCTGAGGCTGTAAAAGTAAGAATATGCTCATAAAATTGTCTCGAATTATTAGTCGAGAATTGAGGATAATGCCAATTTGGGAGAAAATATGATTGAGCAATTTGTTCTGGAAAGTCATTATTAACTTCATGTTCCTCTATAGGAATAACAGGGAATTGTATTTCATGAGGATGATATGGTGATGGTTTTTGACTGGGGGATATAGGCTTTGTTGGAATAGGAGATTCTCTAAGAGATAGGAAACGATTAGTCCATTGGGTGTGAATATTAGGGGTGTTTGGTGAGGTCTGGCTGCTAGATGTACTGGATGAAGGTCTGAAGGAGGGTCTCATTGTGTGCCCTGTAAAAATTCACGAGTTAAAAAATCAGGGAGAGAGTTAGTGTCTCCTTTAATATATTCAATATCAAAATCAAAAGAAGATAATATAGCTTGCCACCGGGCAAATATTTGTTTGGAAGCAATTTTTTAACATCTTTTTCTAAAACATCTTTTGCAGCTTTGTAATCTACTCGAAGCAAACATTTTTTATTTAATAGATCACCTTCAAATTTGGTGATACATAA
>JABCMJ010004121.1:0-54984 GCA_014822125.1 Arbutus unedo | reverse complement strand
ATTTTTAAACATTAAAATAGAGCGGGTCCTCACAATGAGTATTGTTGGTGGAATTAATGTAGCGTGTTATTCTAAATGTTATGATCGTATCTTTACGGATTGGTGTTAATTGACTTACGCGTGTTATTAGGAGTTAATCATGTAGCATGCTATATCACCTCATATTCATATAACATTGGTATAGATATCTCTACTGGGCTTTATGGCTCATCCTTTCATTCGTTCAGGTACTACTTTGGAGACATGATATGAACTTGTATGGATGCATAGCGATGCATGTTTTGAACGAATGTCATGATAGGAGTTATATATCATCTTTAGACCTATTTTTTTGAAAGATGTAAAGTAACTCCTCTTTTGTAAAACTATGTACTCAAACTTAAATCGTTTGTAACATTTGAACATGTTATTTTGGTTATCGAGCTGGGGGTGCCCCTTTTTGGATTGTAATACTTAGAACTTGTAAACTTAATTAGATTATGGAAAATGATGATTTGGGAATACTTTGTGTAAATTGAGAGATTATATTTCAAATGTGAATATTTATCTTACTTAAAATCGAGGGCGTGACAGCCACAATGCGCAGTAGAGACGTCTACGCCGATATTATATGAATATGTAATGGTATGGCATGCTTCATGAACAATTCATAATGACATGCGTAGATGATAAGAGCATATATCACTATTCTCCTTATTGTAATGTCTACGATAAAATCACATTGCACTACTTACATTAATCCATTCACAAACCATATATCGATTTCAAGTCTATATTTCCAACTAGCACATCACCAAACGGTGGCTAAATAATTCCAAGATCAACTGGCATATTTTTTAATGGAAGCTAGACATATCATTACTAGTACATCTCCGGCTGCAGCCTAGCCATCGCACATGTCAATGCCGTAAACAAACTATAATTCACAATCCAATTCACAATATTCATAACATAAGACTAATTCCATAAACACGTATAATCATCAATTAAATACCCAAAATAATAGAATTATCATCTATTTATAACCATGGTGCATAACCCAAGTCAACCAATTCATAATCTCAAAACAAGGTAAAAATTATTAGTTAAAGTCGCCCAACAAGTTGCTGGATGCATATTTGGACAATAGAAGTCACCCAACAAGTTACTCGAGCTACTTTTCAGAAAAAATTGCAGATTCGCTTCTTGTATTAAAAAATCTCAAATTCGATCAATAACACCATAAAATCAATCAAAACATGCTATAGACATATAATAGAGGTGAAACATCCCTATCTCAAGTTTCGAATCGAGTGATTTGGTGAAAAATAAAAAGTCCTACCTTCGAATGGTTTCCCGAGCTTCAATCTACGATCCAACCTTGATTATACGTTAAGCACGATAGAGACTAGCAATGTGTGGAAGGAATTCGAGAATGGTGAAAGAAATTTCAAGGGGTTTTAAAGAGATGGAGAAGCTTTTGGTAGAGAGAGATGTATAAGGAAAATAAAAGTGTTAAGTGCATTCTCCCTCCTTTTGTCCAAAAAATCTAATTTTAGCAACTTAAGTGAACTCCCAAGAATAGACCGACACCTCTCCTACACGTACAAGTCTAAATAAATTTTAGGCTCAAGCCCAGCAACTAAAATATCCTGAAACACATAAAAATAATATAATTGTATATCCCGCAATATAAATTTTAAATAATTATTTTAAAAACTTAAAAATTTTCGGGTCCTTATAGTCCAAAACATGACCAATAGGTTGGACTATCATCTTCTACGAAAATTTACAGAACTGAGTTTATTGTTCATAGCTTCCTGAAGTTTAAATCAATAGTCTGACATAAATTGAGGTAAGGGAAGAGTTCCATTACCTTGAATAGGTAGAATGCAATCTTGAATGGATTAAAAATTGCTTGAATTGAAGGAATTGACTTGAATAGGATTGGATTTTACTTCAAATATGTCTCTCCTCTTCTCTCTCTCTCTCTCTCTCTCTCTCTCTCTACTGTAAAAACTGATTATCCTCACTCTCCACTCACTAACCAAATTTAAAAATTGAGATGTTGATGCCAATTGAGGTGGAAGAAGTCATATTTATAGGGGGAGATGGAGTGTGAAACTTGCCAAAAATCCCTAGGATTGCAAGAACCATGAGAGATGTAAAGAGATTTTTGGTAGAAACCATGGTAGGTTGGAGGCTTGAGAGAGGAAGGAGGAAGTTTGAAGAGGAAAACCATGGTCCATGGAGGTTTAAGGGAAGTGGTGAGCAAGGATTGAAACTCCATTGGGGAGAAGAGATTTGCCAAGACTTGCTACATGTGCAAAATTGAAAATTAAGATACACCATGTGCAAAATTATGATCAAAGACATACAATGCTGGATTTCTAACGTATAGCTGATGAAGAGGAAGGAAAATTGATTAAGTGTGGAGAAGTCCATGGGAAATGGTGGTTTTGTGGGTCATGGGTCAAACCAAATGGGTCATGGGTTTGGGCTAGGTGGGTTTAGATCTTGGATTGGGCTTGGGGTTCACTAGGTATATATGTATACATGAACCAATACCTATATAACCCAATATAAAACAAAAATCCACACAATATCATGCATAAAAATAAATGATAATTTCAGAAAATGAATAAAATTTTATTCTTATATTAAAAAAATTGGGTCCTTAAATTAACTATGTGTGAATCAAACAGAAAATTGTATAGGATTTAGGACTAAATTAGTATCAGGACAACTAATCCAGTACTACTTTAATTCCTGAATCAAATGAGACCTAAAGGTTTCGGACAACTAATATTTACATGGACACGAATGTAAATTGACCCCACAATGTATATGGAAATTATACGAGAAGAATACGGACTAGACTTGCATAATTTGAGAGAACACAAAATTGTTTAATTTTTCGTTTTAATTTTTCATGACGACCTGTTAATTGATAATCACATGACAAGACACGTTGTGGCGATGCCAATTCCTGACAATCAATAAAAGATGACTTTTCAAGATCATTCTTTGTTAGTTTTATTTTTTTGATGAACTTTTTTTGTTAGTTAATTTAAGAAAATATTTAAAGATCAATAGAAATGCGCACAAATTTTCTATCTGTAAGTTTTCCATGAGGCATTCTTTCAATGTCATGATTTCTCTTTGATTTTATGATTTATGTGATTATGATGGTATTTAAAATGTCTTCCTTTTTGTTATGGATTAAACAGGTTGATTAATTATGTCTAATGTAGACACTTGTACAATATATGTACATTTGCTAGGATTTTTAACGGTTTATTTATCCTTATGGTCCCAATGCACTTGTTTCGTATTATTCTCGTCCCCAAATTATCAATTGCTCGGATATGGTCCCTAACATTTAAAATATGTGTCAGAGTCCTCTCCAACCCAAACCCTATCTGTTTGGGCTGTCAATACCAAATTAAAGAGGTTATAGTCATTTTTCCCACACATTTATTTAGCTTTTTAGTTCCCAATTATAGTCAGAGTTCCATTGTGGTCCTCAATGTACACATTATAAAGTAAATAGATAAGAAAATGATTGGGGGCGCACCACCTATAAATTATAATCAATAGGCTCCTCTTTGTACGGTGCTAAATCATAGTCACCATTCACATTGCCACCCACCACCGTCCACCGACCTATGCCACCGCCCACCGCAGCTATTCATCCCTTTTTTTTCCTCTCATCTCTTCTTTATAACCCTCCCCACCACCATTATCCCCCTACCCACCCAACCCCAGATACTCCAAATATGAAAGACAAAACATTATTCATTAAATGGCTAATATTATAATTTCTAAATTTAGGCTCTGTTTGTTTCGGCATAAAATATAATTTGATGAAAAATATTATCTATGGAGTCGGGAATCCCACTTGTTGAATTCTCAAATAATTCTATGCTCTTCATTTGCCTTGTTGCAAAACAGTCCATCCTATGTTAGTGTCGATTGGGGTTTGGTCTTTGCCAGCACTTTGATGCTTAATTTAGCTTATAACGAGGAGGATAAACCAACTTAAGAACTTGAGTGACGTTTGTGCATACCTGAGAGTGGAGTGACTTTGCCATATTTATAAAGGAACCCAATAAAGCACCGAGAGGGCCAATCATAAATGTCCCATCGTGGACCGCAACTCGCGGCACTTCCGTCATGTGCCCCACCTCCGTTGCGAATCGGGCAGTAACATTTGCATGTCCTGCAATCGTCACCCCCCCCCCCCCCAACAACTACCCATAAAATTGTCCGCAACGTGGAGAACATGCCTTGCCCTGATTATACTAAGCGTATAGCCTTTGGTAGCATGTACAATCAAGTAGTGTTACATGGGAATATCCCAATGATCCATCACTGTCGACCATGTGAGGAGGCTTGGCCTAGTCTAGAGTCGTACGCCTGACAAGGCTTGGGCACACTATATGGGCTTGTCAAACCTCATGATCCGGTATTAACTTATTTGGTCTAGGCTTGATCCAGCTTATTTGTAGTGAAGGTGGGTTGAGCATCCATTTGGACCGAAGGCCCATAATTGACTGTATCCGAACTACTTTAATAGTCCCTCTTTGCTCGGTACTAATCTAATGAGAGGAATTGAATTCATGTCAACCGGAGCCTGAAGTGAATTGACCCAACAGTGGTCCATGTGGCATCCTCTGATTGGGTGTCTCGTCTTGTATAGCGAGGGAACTGTTGGTGGCTGAAGTGATAGCCCACATGAACCGTCGCACGTCCAAATCATGCCATGCATCCATCATCTAATGGTGCACACATGAACCAAGAGATCCCGCATGGATGTCATCAAAGCCAAATCTAAAGTTCTTGAGGCCTTCTAAGGAAAACTCCTTCGAAAAAGTTCAAAGGGAGCTCTAGTAGAAGGAAAGGGATCCTTTGAAGGCTGTTGAATCATCCTTGCTCCATGATGATGAGTCAGAAGATGATACTTCTGCATCACCAGATTCTTTGACCAGTTACCAATCGAGCCTAGTCAAATGTATGATTGTCGAGCAAGGAGGACTCGACAGGGAACCTTTGCCTATGGTGGTGTCTACGCAAGAAACCCCTTAAGGGCCAGAGATGAAAGAAGCTAAGGGAGACTCAGACCCAGTAAATCAAACAAGCACTATCCAATTTGGAACCTTATCAGAAGTTGCAATCAATATGGTGTATCTATCTTTCCCTGAAAGCAAGAAAATTGGTCTTCAAAAGACCATTTCTTGGTCGTGGATTAGACCTCAGAGGAAGAAGACGATCATGTGTTTACGACATGTGATGAGACTAAGGAAGTGACAATATGGAGTGATCACGGTGATGAGGTTTTGATCATAGCTCATGATATCGAAGTGGTGCCAAGATCTATCGAAACCAACTTCACTTACACTACTAATTCAGAGGTGGAGAGTCCTTTGATTGTGGAACCTTACCACGCTATGTATCGACTAAAGCCATGAGATAGCACCTGAAACCTCTCTACATCAAAGCCACTTTTGATGGTATTCTTCTTAACAGAGTTTTAGTCAATAACGAGTTGTTGCCAATATACTCCTTTTAAAAACTTTTAAGAAGTTAGGAAAGAGAAAGAGTACAAAGCATCCATGAGGTTTAAATGGACATTAGTATTAGCAAAAGTAGCGTGATAAATACTCATCACTCCCGAGCAAGAATGATAAAAAAACTTTATGAGGATTGATGTCACTCATCACGACCTAGATCATGGTCGAAGGGGGAGTAACAGTTGGAATGTACCAACTTGGTCTTGGACAAAGTTCAAGAATGGAGAGTTTATCATCCCAATCACCCTAAGGTTGGACTGAAGAGTAGGGAATGTCAGCAGCCAAAGGAGAATTGGCTTCAAAAATAGAAAGAGTTTTAAAGGTGTGGCTAACGATTTTGATAGTCCCCATGATAACAAGAGGTGCAAGATGAATAAATTAGCTGACATTAAGTTCTCAATTTATAGGCGAATGAGAGAATGCCATATTGGAAGTCACAGAGATAGGGGCATCAAGCAATTGTGTTTCCCATGATTTTCTAATGACGGTAAACGAGCGGTTCGGATGTCTACCAGCATAATTTAATACATAAACTATGCTGGTGCAAGGGTTATGTTAACTCCCTAAGAAAATTAAGGACATGCGACACTACGCAATAAAGGTGCACACACAGGATTAAAGATGATGAGAAACCAAAGCGATGTCGTTTAGAGTTCTAAGGCAATTAATTAACTATTAGAGGTGCTTACATGTACAAAAGTCAAAATGATAGCGTTTCGCATGCATGGGCGGCTATCCAACTACCATGCATTCACCACGCGTGAAGAAGATGAATAGACGTAATTCGAGGATGCAAGAAGAGAAGAAAAACATGGAGAAAATGAATGAGTCTAATAGCTATGATCTGGCCCTATATTGAAGGAGAGTTAACGTCTTCAAATTCAAGCGAAAAATTCACAAGTAAATAAAGGCACTGACTATTGACATGGTGTATAAATATGAGCAATAGTCCAATAGAAACTGATCAAGACATCCCTTCCCATAACACTAGCTTAATCATACATGCCATTTCATTTTCAGTACTTAGCATAATCGTAGCAATAGTAGTTGCAGCCATAGTTGTACTTAGCTTTACTTGTAATCTGTAGTCAGTTGGAGTTAATTCGAAGTAGATTGAATTGCTTTGTAACCCTCAAATGTAAGTTTGTCACCAGATTTACTATTCAAAATCGTTTCGTTTTACTTTCCTTGTGATTATGCATCTTCTGTTTCTAATTTTGAGCCACCGCGTATCAATACATAAGAAAAAAATTCTTCATTAAGGTAAGAAAAAAGATAATATTTTCTGATTTTGAGCCACTACGTGTTAACATAAATTCATAATAGTTATTGGTTTCAATTGTCACATTAAAAAATTTCTGAAAATGATAACTACAAGCCTTTTTTGGAACGCTCGCGCATGATTTTAGCTTGTGAAATATTTGAGCCAACGACAACACGACCGAGCAACATTACATGGGAATCTCCCAATGATGCATCATGTATGTCTACTGTATGAGAAGACTCAGCACAATCCAAAGTTGAGCGCCCGACAGGGCTTAAGCCACACCAGATGAGTTTTTCGAACGTCCCCGTCTGGTCTCAATTGATCTGGTCTGGGCTTGACCCAACTTGTCTGTAGCAAAGGTGGGTCAAGCATGCATTTGGACTAAAAGTCCATAATCGAGCATATCTGGCCTACTACATTATCCACGTAAAATCATTTTACAAAGAAAATATTGTCTTCTTCTCTTTTCCTATGTTTGGTTACATTTGAAAGATAATTTGCAATATGAAACTTAACCTCAATGTATTCCCTAAATGCAGCTGTCCTTTCTGCGTCAAATTGCCCCAACACCATGCAAAACAATCTCGCAATAAAGACTCTGTGTCATTGCAGTCCTTGACAAAATGACCCTCCGACATTAGAATTTACTAAGAATTTGGTTCTGCATCGAGGACCGCAATGACACTCAGTCTATACATTGAGGACTGAAAAGGTAAATAAATATTTAGTAAAATAACTACAATGCTATTTGCTTTGATGGCCAAAACAGACAAAGTTTGGGCTTAGGATGACTTTGACGTACATTTTAAACATTAGGATCCACATTTGTGTGATTAATAGTTCGGGAATGAGAATGACCCTTAACAAATATATTGAAAATCACAAAGGTAAATAAAGGGTTCACAAATCATAATGTCAACTTGAGCACGACACAATTTTAAGCAAGTTATGTTAATATCAAGATATATGAATTCTTTAAGTTGACAAGTCCTTTACCGACACAAGATGATGTCCGTTCTCAATTTAGAAGGTGGTTAAAAAACATGAGGATAATAGTTGGTGACAGTGACGAAATTAGGAATTTCACTATGCGTGGACCCAAAAAAAATGCATATCAAATTTTAGCAGGAACGAACTTAATTAAAAGTTGGTTAAAAGTTCATATAACAAATTTATATAATAATAAAAGTTTTTTTTTTTAAAGGAGCAACCGTCCTTGACCCCCTGGTGACATCATATAACACATGTGAGGCATAAAAACAAATGGTTAGTATTTCCATTTAAAAGGTGGTTATTCCTATAGATATAAAGTATAAAAATATGAACGGAAAGTGTAAGGAGTTGGAAAAGATTTTTTAGAAATGTCCCAAAATTTAAAATGAATAGTATAGATTTATTTAAGTGTGTAAACTTTCAAAATTTAAATGAATCTCAATCTTTTATTTTGAATTCAAAATTATTTTGGGAAAGAAATTTATAAAAGTGTATACTTGTCAAATATGAATGGATGTAATAAGGATAAGAGAGAGGTTGAACCAACCGACAAAAAAGGGGGGAAGCATGGGCTAGTTTTTGTTACTTTTCTTGGGTTAGGATTGAAGGGACATGAATAGGCCAGTTTCTTGGCAGTTGAAACAAACAAACCACTCTCTGTCTCTGTCTTCACTCCCACTGGACGGATCAACGCAAAACACTCCTCACTCAATTTCCACCGCCCTACATTTTATTAGTTTGACCGGCGGCGGCGGCGCCACCACTACAAAACACCATGGAAAAAGTCTCCCACCCTCATACCCTCCTTCCACTTGTCACACACTCTCAACTCACACTCCTTTTTTTCTCTCTCTACATCTCTCCCAAACCATTACTCCAACTAAAAACTAGGACTATCGCTCTTTTCACCTTTCATTCTTACTTCTTCTGCTACAAGAACAATTTAACACCCCCCACATTTCTCTTCATTCGCACTTACTTCTCTCTCTCTCTCTCTCTCTCTCTCTCTGTACATTACAAGTTTTCTTGATTTCATGCATCAACATGGCTTTTATGGTGCACCACCAACCCAACTTTAAGCACTTTTGTAGAATCTGTAAGAAGGGATTTATGTGTGGGAGGGCTCTAGGGGGACACATGAGAGCTCATGGACTTGGTGATGAAGGTGGAAATGTCGATGACGAAGATCCGGGGAGTGATTGGGAAGATACAGAAAATGTGCGATCGAACAAGCGAATGTACGCGTTAAGAACGAACCCGAATCGTCTGAAGAGTTGCAGGGCTTGTGAGAATTGTGGAAAGGAATTCCTGTCTTGGAAATCATTCCTCGAGCATAGAAAATGCAGCTCCGGCGGTGGTGAGTCACCGGAATCCGAGGGGGAGGGAAAAAGGGGGTGTCATCACTGGTCTAAAAGGAAGAGATCACTAAGGACTAAAGTAGGCAGTTTTAGTTCCAAATGCCCATCTAGTGACGAGGAAGACGTTGCCGCAACTTGTCTTGTAATGCTATCTAATGCTAGGGTTGATGTCCTCGCCACAGATCAACCGGAGGAGTCATGTGCCTCCGCTAGCAAGGACGAGGAGAGGCGAAATCTACCCTTCATTGCGCCGCTCTCAAGCCGGCCGGCGGCCCCACTGGACAAAGCCAAAGGGGTGGCAAAAGGAATGTTTGAATGTAAGGCTTGTAAAAAGGTGTTCAATTCTCACCAAGCATTGGGTGGACACAGAGCCAGTCACAAAAAAGTGAAAGGATGCTTCGCGGCTCGACTCGATCACGAATTCCACGATGATGATGTAATTACACAAGAAGAAGATTTTTTTCTCCCATCGAAACCCGATTCGAGTACTTTCGATGGGAGAAAAAAATCCAAAGTTCACGAATGCTCGATCTGTTATAGGATTTTCTCGTCGGGACAAGCGTTGGGAGGGCACAAAAGGTGCCACTGGATCACTTCCAATTCACCGGAGATGTCCAAATTCCGTTCATATCATGATCAAATTGAACGGGTACACCATAAGTGGATCAACAAATCTGACCCCCTTGATCTTAACCTACCACTATCCCTAGGTGGAGATGACCTTGCCGAAATAAGACGAGACCCGTTGAGCTTCGAAGTCTCTACTCAAATTTATTTACAATCTTGGGCTGATCACCCGGAGGCAAAAGGGAAAAACAATACACACCCAATTGAATACAAGAAAAATAACAATTACGATGACAATAATAACAACATTTCATTGCAAAATGAGGATGACGAAGCTGACAGTAAGATGAAGTTAGCGAAGCTAAGTGAATTGAAGGACATGAACATAAGTGGAAGTTCTTCTCCATGGTTGCAGGTTGGAATTGGTTCAACTAGTTTCTCTGGTGTGGGTCGTAGCCCATAAACTGTTTTCTCTTTTCTTTTCTTTTCTTTTTTTTCCTTGCCCATGCAAGAGGATGATTACCATTTCACCATACATATATTTGTATTAAGGGATATCCTTTATACTATATATATACTGTAATTACACATTCCTATTCACCTTCAACAAGCACATAAATTCACTTCTATATATATATACACACACATTGTCATATTGCTGGAGTTTTGCTGTACATTTTTTGTGGGTCCATGGGAACTTTTCTGTGTTGGGAAAGCTAGCTGCACTTTGACTCTGGTAGTCATAATTTATTCATTCTGTGTTGGGAAATAATTTAGCCAAGTGCATTAAAAGCAATTGCGGAGTATACACATTTATTCACAATCATCCAAGCGATATTAATTATGAGCTATTACGATTAGAATGAAAAAATTGTAAAAGAAAACGACCATGAGTATTCTTTTATCATGTTCGAGGAATCGGTACCCGACCACCCTATCAGAGGGAGCATGTGAATCCGACCTTGAAAATAAGTACGAGCGTGAGATCCTCTTTTACAACAAGGAAATGTACGAGAAGTACTAACAACAAGAAGGAGAAAGGCATGTTATGCGCCTTCACAATGATTGCAAGAAAAAACTTAACAATGTTTGTCCATGCAACAAGACCAATTTTAACCATGTCTGATATTGATTTGAGGATCACTTCTATTTCATTATTTTTTTTCGTCCACAATTCTAATTCATTGATTGATCTTATAATTGTGTGTTAAATTCACCACATGTTTGGTGTAGCAGCATAGTCACTAGTTGTTAAAATTGTGTCTATGGAGTACCTGGTCAGCTGGGGAGACCAAGGTACGTACTCCGTAGACCAAAGCGACGTTACCTACGCGGCATCCATTGTGGGTAGATCGACAAATAAGTGATCGGCTCAACGTTACCTACGCGGCATCCATTGTGGGTAGATCGACAAACGAGTGATCGCTAGGCAATGGGAAAGGTGCGGAGTCAGTAGTCCATACTCATTTTTCATATCCGATCATTAATCTTAACTCAGACTCTATCTGGTTACTTAGATTTATTCACCATTCATGATTTCCCTTTAGTTTGTTGGTGCTTGAATTACTCACCAGCGACATCTGAGGGGTAGTAACGTAACTTCCAATGAGGTGGGTCGACACTCCCTCATCCTGTGACTGTGACCGCATTAATTGCGACATGCTCCTTGGGTGTCTTTTTGGGCGGTTTTCTCAAAAATCTTCTTGTTGAGTCCCTCCCAAATTTCCCTACAAATAAGGGTGAGACCAAGGTTATGAACCTTCACTAGTTTCGAACAATTCAAGACGTCCTCATGTCTTGCTTCCTTTGACATTTTCTAGAGAATAAAATATTTATTTCGTCCCTAAATTATACTCAAAATTTTTAAGATATCCTTAAACTATTAATTTCATTTACTTAATCCGTAAACTATCGATTCGGACTTTATTTAATCCAATTACTAATATCCGTCTACGATTCGTTAAGAGAGGGCTCAACTGCAATTTCAACCCGTTAGGAGGAACTTAACTGCAATTTCAGTCCAATTAAATTCTCTACCTTATTCTCTCCTCTATACATGCTGAACCACAAAAGAGAACAAAACTTTCAATCTAATCGTTCAAAAACCAAAAGGCTGTAACATTTTTTTTTTCTTTTTTTGAAATTGCTTATGATTGAAATCTTTGTATTTATTTTTCCTGTCTATTGGTTTTCCAGCATTTTTTAGCAGCCAGAAGTTCTTTAATCCATTTATGATGGTTCTTGTGAGTTGTGGCAATTGCACATGTATTAACGAGAAGTCAACAAAAGTGGGACTCGGACTCTAATTTTACACAGATGATGCCCCACTCCGACATTTCTCCTAATGTTGTTCTTGTTATAAGCACTGGCTTCGTTGGATTTGTTGCCATTCTTCATGTAATGGGTAAGTTGTACTTTGTAGGTAGGGAGGCTTGAGAAAAAGTTCGATTTATCACAGTTAGGTGTATGTGTTAATGTTTTGGATTTTTGTCATGACCTTGAATTTGGATTCATTTCTTTAAAGTTTCATCGGTTTCTAGTTTTTACAAGATAAATATGATTTGAAATCATATCACCAATATTCTATCAAAGTAAAAGCGAACGAACGGTCATGATCATCAAGGCTTTGAATCAGACCCTCCATTCCACTAGAAAGAGCAAGGAAAATCTAGTTTCTTTTTCATTTGTTTCACGCCATTGCTCCCTCCTTTGTGCTCATGTCTTTCTCATTGCCATCTCTTTCTGTCTGTTTCCAGAGGTGCTAGTTCAAATCCAGTTCGTGACATTGGCTTGTAGGTTATAGTGTGTGCCTCGTGCCTTGTATGTTTTGGGTATTAAATTGCATCAAGGGCCTTATAGTTTGGGTTGGTTGGTTGGGCTCGGGAACTGATCTTTGTGGGCTATTTTGTGTTACTGGGCTCGCAATTACTGCCATTTTAATCCTGTGATTGCATTTGGGCTGGATCAAAAAGGTTTATTGGTAGCCAAGTCTTTGCCGATAAAAAGAAAAAAAAAAACAAAACAAAACAAAAACAAGTCTTGGACTGCCTGTTGCTGCTGGAGGTAGAAATTTACTTGACACTTGCTTAATGGATTTGGTGTTATTTTGTACAAAACAATTATGTTTCATTGGGAGGATACTAAGCTTTTATATTTCAAAAATAAAAAGGACAAGTCTTTAACACATCACATTGTACAATGTACATCATGTCTATACAGCATGCCACACAATTCATATTTTTAATACAATGTGTACAAACAGGTCTCATGAATTTTAATTATGTATTTAAATTAATGAATCTCGTGAGTTATGTGACAGACATGATGTACAATTAAATGTACATAATATGTTAGTAGCATTACTCAAATTAAAATATTTCACAAGAGTGTCTCCAGGAATTGAAAACATAAAATCTTGAATCCTATTCAAAATTCATGCAACGCATTTTGGAAAGTAAAGCTAAATAAAAGCAATAAGATTAAGGGGTATTTGGCCGCATAAATTATGCATTTTATTTTTTTCATTTTTAGTGTTTAGCCACAAATTCTGCAATAATGCATTTTAAAAAATAAATTGTAAAGGCATTATCTCATAATTATTAGAGGGGGGTTTTAGATTTTCTATACAAATTTATGCATTACCCTTCCAATAAATTTGTTTTATGCATTATTATTCCAATATTTTTTAAAATTTATTTTATGCATTATCATTCCAATATTTTTTAAAAATTCTCAATATAACTAAAAAATAATTACATTAGAATCTAAAATTTGAAAATAAATGGCTCCCAAACATTCCCTTATTATAGAATCAAAAAAAGATATGACTACAATGCAGAAACAAATTTCCATTTCAAAAATAAAAACAATTTTCCCAAACAAAAAGTACTTTTCTTAACTAGGAATAATAACAGACCGAGTCAAAACGGGTATCAAGATATTTAAATCCGATACTCAAAAATTATCTGATATGTGAATCCCCTATGATATCCGCCGCCAAGGAAAATGATTATACCATAACTATACCCAACGGAGTTCAGTAATTCACCAATCCGCACATATAGTTGTAGAAACTCACTTTCCAATATAGACTTAAAAATGAAGTATCTTCGTGGTATATGTATAAAATATAGGGTAATTTGCAAGTTCTTAACTATTCAATTCAGTTTGGATAATAACTTGTACCAGAACCAAACCAAATATGAACATGTATTTCTCGACCACTACCATAATCGTATCCACACAAAAAATTAGTTATGAATCAAGGGGGAAAAAAAACAATTCAATTCAGTTTGGGTATCAATCGAGGGGAAGCAAATTTGTCAGCCCCATCCTTTAACTTCAAAAGGCTTGAAAAAAAATACGTATCATTGAATGGTCAAGGCCATTTTGAACATTGAAGAAATTATCATACCTACTGCTCGAGCCACGTGGCAGTTTAGGCCATTTTTACTGCTTATCTATTTCAAAGAGTACAATACTTGCACCACTCTGGTATCATTGAATGGTTAAGCCGAGCCTTCCTAAACAATAAGGAACCCAACTACACACGAACTTCAATAGCAAAGGTCAAGAATACAAAATACTTGGAGAAGTTGGCAGCAGCCAGAGCAAGAATTTGGCACCCAATAAACAATAGCAACATTTACAATAGAACTGTTTATGTTAGCACATCCTGTACACATACAAAAGTTACAACAACAGAGATGCAAAAGGTTTTTTGTTAAATAAATTGACATAGAACATGACAATTACAAGGCAGGCAAAAACTTAGTGCATGTTGTCGGATATCCCGCCAGTTACCACGCTCTCATCCACAGGTTTTGGCCCCCCACAAGATCTTGATACTGATTCAAATAGCTTCTCAATCTCTGGTGCACATCTCGTAAAAGACCGACTCCAGAAGTTGTATCTTGGATTCTGCTTGACAATAAACACAAGAAAACTATATGTCATACACCCATAACCTTGAGGCTGCGGATTGTGCAATATGGGTAACAAGGGCAGAGACTAGGAAGTTTCTTCCAAAGGTTTGAGAATCCGAACACATTAGTGATACAATATAGAAATATCCTTCTATACTGTTTGCCATGTAGATAAATTGAGTATGATAATTGAATAACAAATAAAAATAACAAAATAACATTAATTTAACAAACCTAGAGAGGAAAAACAGAATCTTTCAAATCATAACTTAAGATTCAACAGACATAGCAACTCAATAATATACTGATGCAGCCACGACGGCTGCTCAAACTCACTTGCACATCAACAAACTACTACAACTCGGTTGAACCGAGTCATCAGCATGAAAATAAACAACAATATGCTGTCCCTAACGTGTCCAAAACCAAAAATTAATAGTGTAGAAAGATAACCCATGTGACGTATCCAACATGTGTACCTATAGTCAAAGTAACACAGAATTACCTTAATCAACTCAATGAACGTAATCAAAAGGCCCCATGGATGAGGTCTGTTAACAATCAGTCTTTCCAACAACACTCTCGTGATTTGCTCCTGAATGATTTCCTGCTCAGCATAAAATTACGTAAGAGACAGGTCAGTGCCGTCATTCAATCGCAAACTATAAAACATCAATGCTAAACCTAAGAGGCATTCCATCTGGTTAATCTCAAAGATAATAAAACTGAACCCCAATCTGACCAAGGTTGCCACTATTGATCATTATCCATGCATTGTCGTTCTTTCTTAGAGCCAATTTAGAACCGGATGCTTTCCAAAAGTCAAAATACTAGAGAAAATAACAAATTGTGTAAAATAACAATTGCGTGCCCATCTACAGCCACGAATAAATAAAGACCAATGTAACAAGCAAACTAGAAATACAGCAATATTGCTCACCTGGTTTGATTCTGCAAATAGATAAAGAAGGATGAAGGAGAAGTAATGTGTGTGGTTGTTGGGATAACGTAGTTGGTTAGCAATCGCATTCAAAAAGAGATATCGTCCCTCAGTATCTAGATCCATAATTAATGTCTGGAAGATGTCCAGGGCAGCACCAACTAAGAACACAGCTAGTGGAACACTACTGGCCATTGACGGCGCGTGAGGAGGCGTTCTCGCCTGAAGCTGCTGTATAGCCTACAGTATGGTGGCCAAAGATGATTGTTAAAGAACACATGCACAAGATGCAGAGGGGATAGCAGAGACAAATTAATAGAACAACCCACTAAGTTAGTCGCCAAATATTACATGTGACCAAAAAAACCAAATATTACAGTTGACCAAAAAAAAAGTTAAAACCATCATACGCTATCAAAATGCAGTCATTCAACAACAAAATGAAACGCTGTGAGGATATACGACAGAGCTTTAAGGATTTTCCATTTAATTTCATTCAATTCACTTCTTTGTTTCTAATTCAAGAAAAAAGGAGCATCAGAGTGAACAAATCTAACTTGTGCATGCCCCAACTGCAGCAAACCTCATCTTGAAAGTAAAAGATTCGGGAGGATAAACTATATTGGATTTGACTCTTTTTTTTTAATTGTTGTTTCATTGGTTGATTGAATCTAAAGACATGCGCGAGTAATAAAACGTTTTTCTGATGGGAGAGTTTTGCAAATTATGTACTAGTAAAAAAAAAAGTATATATGGTATTTTGATTTAACGTAGAGGCTTTTTGTTATTTTGTACTTATATAATAAAATCAACATATATAATTTCCTAGGCATGTCCCCAAGTGGTCATGTTCTCCAATTTTGAAGATTTTCATGAAGAAGAGTCGGTGTCGTGTCCATGTCCATGTCCGTGCTACATAGGCGGACACTGCCCTCCTTTCTCTATTGTTTTTTACGGTACTCAACTATTTGTCATTTTTATGTGTTACCAAAACTCCCATCTCATTATTTTTGCTCAGCCAATGTATTCTTATTTTAATTACTTTATCTATGAACCCAGAGTATTTTCAAGTCTGTGTGTAACCTGTTTATACTGGAATTATTTCAATGTTCATTAAATTGACTATTCTGCAATAATTTCTGCTCTGGAAATCGCATATAGAATACTTTTCAGTGGACTTCTGATCTCAATTTGGACAAATCTCAGACTCAACCAAGATAGCTACATTTATCTGTAGGACGAAGTTAGACCCTGATAAGTGTCCAGCATGTCCTAGCGAGTTCTGGACTGTCCCTTAAGTGTCCAAATGAAAGGTTGGGAAAAATGTAGGACATGTTTGATTAGAGCGTCAGACACGTCGGGAAAGTGTTTGGAGAGTATCAGTGTCAGCCAAGTGTCCAACTCCAATGCGTGACGTCCAGCGAAATGCCTGTGCTATATAGGCACATCTGCTAAGCCCACATCTATTCTCCTATGCAAAAAAAAGAAGAAAACAAAAGCAACAAAATAGGCTAGAAAATACTCAAGCCCACTAGGATTAGGAGCAGTTCTAACAATTCTGATTATCTAATGGAAGAGTTTCTCATCCTTCTAGGTGTATAATTCTTCATTGCTACTAACACTACTGCATAAAAGAAAAATGAAAGATGTGTATGGACACACCTGCATTCCAACATAAAGCACAAGGGAATTAATCAAAGGTACATTATGCCTGGTCCCAGCCCGAGCAGCATCGCTTGGTGAAAGTACCAATTTCTGCTTCAGCTCAGTTAGAAATGAAGACCCCTGTTGCCTCGTCTGCAGATAATTTTTAGAAGGAAAAGACCAAGAGCATGAGGGGCGGAAAAAGGCACTAAAAATAAGTAACTCTGTATTACAGATACACCAAAAGTACAAAATCTCTTATCTTTGCTTCATTTTTAGATGGGAAACTGTATCTTTGTTGGTCTTAATCGTATGGTGGTTTGGACTGGGGCAATTCATAAAAGATTAAAGAGGGAAATAGCATGAAAGGGCATCCAAATGTTAGCGTCCGCAATCTGGATACCTTAAGATACTCATCGACATCACCCTTGATCTGCTTTGCTTTAAGAGCCGCATCAACCTCAGAGAGAATGCGCGGAGATTGACTGATTTCTGCTAGAAGATCAATCTGCATTAATTGAGAAAAAAAACAATTAATTATGGGATTAGTAAAAAATAATTGAACAGTCAATTATACTCAAGGACATACCTTTAAATTTGGAGTAGAAGGATCTGGTAGCCTCATATTGCGTGGAAATGCGCTAAGGATTATGTTTCGCATCTGTATGCAGCTTGGAGGAATAACATCGCAGAAGCTGAAATGGTAATCGCAGAGGAACTCTGGGAAATCATGAAGTAGCACTAGCAACACCCTTAGAGTGCCTTTATAGAGAAAATGTACCTAAGTAATTAAACACAAGGACACAAGGAGAAATTAGATGCAGGTGAATATAGGAGGCAAAAAAAGGGTACACGCTAGAGAAAAGAGACAAACCGGCTCCCCAAGTTCAGCACCCCTCAAGAATGGCTCCAGGAACTGAAATAAGTCTACCAGTAAGCGCTGCATATAAGGCCACCCTTTCTGAGCATTTCCAGTTAACAACTTTGGCATGAAACTCCTGTGACTCACCAGCTCAAGCCATGCGAAGCTGAAAGCATTTTTAATCAAGTTATAAATGGGTAACAAGTGGAATTTATATGAAGCACATTCACAAATAAATTTCTCCAGAGTCCACAACTATTCCACTGAAAAATGGTTGTAATCCATCCCACTTTAACTGTTCTTTGTCAGTAGCCCCCTAAAATAGGGTCAACATCCAATTATCTTTGTGGGAAAAAAATCCAGATTGTTTCCACTACTCTAAAGACTGCAAATAGTTCTTGAAGACGGGTATTAATATTATTTCAAAACAAATAAAGTAGGAAAAATAGACTATTTTTTTAGAAGCACAGTAGTGAAAATGGACTACTACAACGGGACGTGGGGAGCACAATACAATGACTAGCAGCAGTCAACACACTCAAATAGGGAGTCTAAATTGCTTATCTTTCATTCTCATACATGCCCACGGATTACAAATATCAAGTTAACAAGGTATAAACAACGGTAAGCATCAAAATGGGGCTTAAGGGACCCCAGAACTCCCAAGAAATTTTGAACATAGCAAGACAAATTAGGAGTAGGGTGCATTTATCGCCTTTTACATCAGGAACGGAAATTTCAGATGTTGGGTACTAAGTCAACATACTAACGTAATAGATTTGCACAATAAGTATCCTCACCACAATTATAGATAATCAACAGGCATATAACAGTCATTTTGGAAACTGCCCAACAAAAGCAGCTACTAAAGCATAGCAGCACACTATAAGAAAAAATTAATAACGATCAAACTTTGTGGCTTGTGAAACTGTTCCTGTAGAGATAACAAAGCACATTACAACCACACCTGAATCCCGGAACTTTAAGAGGTTGTACAGCATGAAATGCATTTGCAAAAGCTATCAAAACCTGAACGCACACAACCAAGATTAGTTCATGGAGACAAAAATGACCCAAGCAAATACAAAAACACCAATACCTGAAAGTTGGCACCATCAAACACAGGGTCCATGGAACCCAGGTCAAGCAGCCAGTTAACGAACAACCTGAAATATGGCCTTGGATTAAAAGATGCTTTTCTCTCTTCTGCATCTTTCTGGATAATTCTCATCGTAACCGCCAGAACCTGTGAAAATACCAAACAACTTGGTAAAAAGTACAGCTCCAAGGAAAGCAACATAGTAGGTGATCAATAACTATTTTGCTGGGACTTAGACCTTGGGCAGAAGAAAGAGCTTGCTTGACCCTTGGTCCACAGCGGTAAACTAGCAAAATAAAAACAGGAAAAGTCAAGGCAAGAAAAATAAAAAGAAAATCATACTAAAAATCCAGAGGGACAATATACGTACCTTTAGTATTGAAAAAACAAGTTTTGCATAGATATCAATGGCAAGGAAGGAGATGGGATGGACTTGTTGAGGTGATTGCAGAGGGGCAGAATTTATCACCTCAGACGACAGGCAATGCGATACAGAAAGTTCCTGGCAAAAAGAAGAGAGAAGGGAGAAAGGAGACTTAGAACTCCAAGATTATACCATATATAAATACCAATTTGGATAAGAAAAGTTACCGTAAGGCAACGGAAAAATCGATCCGACATATCATCCCCTTTGAGGAATCCACTTTGCTGCAACTGCAAGATGAGATGGGCAGAAGCTACATCATTTGCACCCGGAAGTTCACATATCCTGTACCATTCTGCAAACAGCATGGAAACCTACAGAAAAAGAATGTTAACAGATAAGAGACGTACAATTACAAATCCAAAAAATTAATTATACCATCCAGCTTCAAAAAACAAAATTCTAAAGAGGAATTGGTACAAGAATAGACACGAACTCCATTGCAATGATGTTAAGGTGATATAAAGTATAAACAAAGGAGCAGAAATACAAGAAAAATTTCTACTAGCCAAACCATAAAACTACACTCGAAGAATGGAACTTGGTTACTTCAGGAAGAACTTGGCTGCTTGCAAGCCCAGCAAAACTGTCTCCAAGTAATTACGCCTTTCGCTGCAAGCCATTCTCTTCCTCCTCAGGTAATACATCACACTCGACTCAACAAGCATTGACCCAATTACTTAGGGGTCTGATCTACTTTTTTCTAGTGGGATTGATTCAAGCTCATTTTCACAATTATATCAAAAAAAAAAGTGTTCTTTTACTGACTAAATCCATATTGGCAGACTCTGAGCCTTAATCCCAAGCCTTTTTATCTAATGATTACCAAATAAAAAGATTTCAACACAAGTCTTTGATCCTTTAGGTTACCCCTACCGATAAAATCTATAAAAAGTGGTTAGTAGGTTGAACCAACCAAACAGTCAAACCAGGGGTTCAAAGTACTTGTGTCTGTTCAGAAACTGTTCATGTCTTATTCCATCAGCGTAAATAAGACCTGTTTCTATATGCCATCAGACGGGTAAGTTTGAGAAAATTCATCTAAGGTTTTCCCTTGGGACAGTGAAACAAATGTTACTATTCCATTTATGTAATGTTGACTTCAGACAAAGTATTGGTCCAGCTCTGTACTTCACTTTCTGTTTTCTTAAATTTTGTAGGGTTGCTAGTTATGTTAAGTAATGTGTTTATATTCTGGGGATAAGCTCCATCAGCAGTCCATGCATCTTAATTTATACCATGTTTCAATATCCACTACCAGTTAACTTTTTTAGCTGTTCTTGCAGAATAATATTCAACAACAGCAACCCTTCTCCCCATTCTTGCACCCACTAACATTTTATTAGAACCACCATTGAAACTTTGTGTGATCGCTGGAAAAAGGGATCCTTTACACAAATTTTAGGGAATGACGAACTGAAGTGACTCAAACCTTTCAGGTGATGAAATTAGGACTTCCTCTATTTTCTGGTTACAGATATTAGGACTTAATTTACGTGTGAAATAACTGATATTGACAAAAACATAAGAATATAACCTAAAAGAAACTAGCATGAATAGCAAGTCGGACTTATTCAACCATTTATTGTATCTGCTAGAGTTAGATACTCATAAAATAGATATTACGTTTGATACCAAACTTATATATCGATCACTGTCCCCTATCTCGCATTTTACTGAAGACTCCTCACAAAGAGGAAGTAATTTAATCTCCGGTTCTGTGTTGGTTTTTGGTTAAACAAATGGTTCGAAACTGAAGCAGAGAATGCAAGGTCTACGAGGGGTGCTATGCACATATGCTACCAATTTCGAACTCTAAACTAGACTGTATCAGGAATAAGCCTACCATCAATGTGTCCCCTTCAAAAGCAAATTTTGGGACTGAAAGGCTTGTCCAACGAGTTTCTTGAAACTTACTAGTTAGATCAAACCAAAAATTGTCATACACAAGTATCAACAACATTCATTATCAGTCCATAAAAGTGACATCAGCTCAAAGTGACGTATAAAGGCACTACCAGATACCACAAAAGATCCTTCTAAATTATTACTTCCTCATCCATTTCAAATTCCCTCACAGCGTTAAAATGTTGTGTATTCAAAATCATGGTGTAAAATTAGCCCCAAAAAAAGGGGGTCTGGATTACAAGGTACCAATTAACAGCCAATGCAGCCAGGGTTTGATCGGACCAATGTATCAGCTTACGACCAAAATGAGACCCAGGGATAATCTTACGCAACTCAATCTCTGACAATGGCTAAAAAACAAGAAAGAGCATTCATTTCTATTTCTATGACTTTCTGAAGAGCTTGTTGGACAAGAAAAGGTCAGAGATACCTGCTCACGAAAACCAGCAGGATCTGCTTCCACTGGATCCACAACACTGTAGTCTTCCTTGCTCGATGCAGCGGGAATAGGAGCCTGTGCCGGAAGAAATTTAAATCAAAGCGGGCAACACATGCTCAACAGCTAAAATAGGATACGAGGGATATTTTCTCTTTTAACCTTTTTTTCTCTAGCTTGTCTGGTGTTATCGTCCTTCCCCACAGAAATTGATGAAAAAGCAGCAGGATTTGCAGCAGGATTCCGGGCAACCTCAACCAATTGTTGTAGCGACTCTGGAGATCCAGGCCTTGCCGCAAGCTGCAGTAGGAGTTCGATTAAACCAAACACAATCAAATTTAGCCACCATATCAACCAAAAAGAGAAGGTAAAAACCTTTGCCAAAGCATCAACAAGATTATGAAGTTCAGAAATGATTCTGGAATCATTGATCAACAATGTCTGAATTAGGGAAATCGCAAACTCAGTCGCAGCCTCTGCACATTATATGCAAATACTTAGCTACGTCGCTTTCTATAAGATTACTCATGTAGCAAATGTTAATTATACATACTATTCCTCCCTGCATCAAGCAGCTTAGCCATATGAACATTGTACTCTGCAAGGTTGAGAAGTTCACTGCGAATAAGACCAATGGTAATATCTTTGTTCAACTTTCGATCCTCATCCGAATAAATCACCTGTAAAAACAAGTTAAAGTAGGTTTACTACACTGAAAAACTCAAAAAGTCCAACACAAAATGCTCCGAAATGAAATCTCAACTACTTCCATTTCAAGCCACTGCTTCAATACTATTTAAAAGCAGTGCATTACAAGGGCCAACAATAAGTCAAAATGAAAACAAAACACAGCGGGAAATTATGAAAGGTATCAGTTTGGAAGAACATGAAAAAAGAATACCGAAATTACCTGGGAACCCAGTTTTCGATCAGAAAGTCATTTGACATATGTAGTGAATCTAACCAATGTAGGTATGTGTGTGTGCGTGTGTACAGGTTATTTATCCTTGTTGCATTCTGAATGTAACCACTAACAATCCAAAAAACAACCAAAAGTTCCAAAAAATGGAAACATAACTAATTTAACATAACAGATGAGCACGTAGCATCAATACTATTCAAACAAACAAAACATCAATAGATGATATATAACCCCAATAGAAAGAAAAAAAATCCATACTTCAGCATATATATGTATATATAGATATACATAATACTAATCAATATATACAGATGATGATTTTGAATCCTAATGAACATGTACTGATGATGAAATATGACATACCTTATATCACTGTATATATTATATATTGTAGTATTACACACATTTGTACATTCATATACAAATGTTTTTTCTACAGACAGTAGCATATACATATATAGGGAGAGAGAAATACATACCTATCGAGAGAAAAATAAGCAAAGGTTCGACTAAGACAGAGATAGGCCAGAGCATACATACATATGTGTGTGTGTGTGTGTGTGTGTGTGTGGGGGGGGGGGGGGCATAGAGAGATAAAGAGAGAGAAAGCCAAGCTTCGAGGAGAGAGAAAGCGAGAGGTCATTTGAGAGACCAGGGGTAATCGATCGATGATTTAGCACTGTCTATCGATGACTAAGTTTTTATAGACCATATTACACTTTTAACCCAACCCTTTTAAGTATTACATAGTTAACCCCCAAAAAGAGAGTAGCTCAATTGTAAAAGTATGCTTTAGATAAAATAAGTCTCATCAACGTCCCTCATCTTTGTTTAATTCACATGGGTACAGCTTGGATGTATGAAACTCTGGCTTATAACTTACTTTTGGCATAAAATATAGTTTCAATGGTGGGTCCTTAATTCTCTTATTTGATTTTATGATTGTTCCATAAAATATATTATTCTTCACATTACAAGAGCATATTCCGGTATCCCAGCCTACCACTACAAGTACATGAGCATCATAGCTGAATAGAGAAGCAGACATGATATACTTTCTCCCCAAATTTAACCACGCCAAGATTTCCATAAATCACAAATTAGTAATGATGGTTAAATATTTCCCAATTGAGATGTGCATTGGAAAGAAATCATAAAGCAGCAGCCAATGATGGAAACATACCTTCAGCTCAAGGATTCATTGAATAAATGACCTACTAATTTACGATTGCAACACACAGTGAAGCTAGTCGTTGTAACATAGGGAGCTTTGCAAACACAGTTGAGAGCAAAAAGACAAAAAGCAAAGCAATTGAAATCATTTTAGACTGTAAACCTAATCCAGGAAACAGGACAAAATCAATAAGCATACCCAACTAGTCAGCTCCTTGACAACGAGCTTGCTAACATCACGAATGGCAGCCAGAATGGCAAGATGAGCAGCAACATGTGCACTGTTTGAAGCATTTTCATATAAACCCTTGAAGACCTGCAACAGAGTGAGAATTCGAACTCAAGGCTTAGCAGAAAAATCAAAAATCAAAAATCAAAAAACACACAAACCAAAAGGTAACACACTTTTTGAGCCACAGCCAATGCAGCTTCATCTCGACTAATACATCTGAGAATGATTCCAGGAACTTCAACAACAACGCCCTGAATACAAACACAACACATGATAATACTTGAATATACACACTAAAGAAGTTTGAATAAGAACTCACTTAGGGAACTCATTGCGCTAAGAGGACAAGGTAAGAAACCAGTGCAATTACATGTTCTTCCTATGGAATTAGAAAGAGAACATATATCTTATGCCCATTAAATTGTTTATTATATTACCAGGAAAAGGGAACAAAAGATACCTGAATATCTGCATCTATAGCATCATTTGTTAACAGAGATTCCAGCTGCAACCAATTTTGTGAGGATCTCATTAGTTGACCAATATGTTCAAGGAAAACGTTGAAAGTGCAGCGTGTGACAAAATTTGTTAAAGGAATGGAAGTCAATAAAAGCAAGAAAAGTGGCAGAAGTAAATGAGAAAAAGAAAAATCAGGAATCGTTAGCCCTGTGGACAATCTGCCCAGACAAGTTTCTTTTGAAATAGATACCCCAAATCCAATTATGGATTGCAATAAAATATCTTCTGGAACATACAACAATTTGCAAAATATCAAACAATCAGGAGCCATTTCAGGCTTTATCTACCAGTGTGTTGCACACATGACACCCACTTGACAACACATTGAAACTATCATTTTATGCACACAACCGTACAGTGTATGCCTGCCATGAGAAGAGATGAAAAAACACTAAAACCAGATTGTCCACTAAATTAGCCGGAGTTCATGTCTCATAACACCCAAAAGTGAGAAAGGAAGTAAGGTAACAATCACGTATTACAGTCACCAAATATGGCCAGCAAACGACAACAAGGTGTAGTGGGTAGTTATTACAGTTACTATTCATCACCATAATTTGTTATTGATTGCATCAGTTGTTTAGCTGGAGTGGGCAGTTATTACAGTTTCTATTCATTGCCATACTTTGCAGTTGATTCTGTCAGTTGTTTAGCAGGATATTATCAATTGCAATATAGTATCACGTTTCTTGTGTCATGCAGACATGAATTTGAATCTCTCCAGTCTTGGACCAAATATTTTTATACAGACTATCGCAGGTGATGTTCAAAAGCTCTCTTGGGTAGTCGGGAACCACATGTCTATAGATAAAAATAAACAACTAAACAACATGAGAACTTTTAACAATTCAGGTGTGTGCAGATTTCCTACTAGTGATAATGACAAGAATAACAACAGAAAGAAACTATCTAAAAGAGCATTCCAAACCTTCACTGAAATAATCTGGTACTTTTCCAATGCATCGCCTGTGGTCAACAAAGGTTCAGAAGTAGTACTTCCAAGGCGTTCTGTCATAGGAGTTGAAGGTAACGGATGTGAAGAAGCTCCGGATTCCTTGGAATGAAACAAAGTATGTGTAAACCAGAAAGAATTTAGTCTCAAAACACATTGTATGAACTAATATACCAACAGCTCACTTACTTTTACAATATTGGAAATCTCCAGAGGATTTAAGTCAGGGGTCACGGCAGAAGGAAATGAAGCAACAATAGTATCATTTTCAAAATCATGTGGATTAACTCCATCAGCTGCCCCAATAAGAGCTGAGGAAGCACTGAGATATTGCAAAGAAATTGACAAACACTTAGTTCCTCAACTTAAAACAGTACCAATGAGAAAACAGAACATCTAGAAAATAAAAACCACCTGTGAAGTTGAGCTGTACTAGATTCCATCTCATCAGAGACAATATCTAAGGGCTGATGCTGAATTCCTGTGTTTCCTAGGCCAGATGAGTAAACAGCAGGGTTCAGTTGCCCTGACGCTGAATTATAAACCCTGGACATGCCAGAGCTGGCGGGTGAAGCTGTAGAACCAACCGCTAGGGCATTGGAGCTATGGCTTGACTGATTCTGCCAGGGTAACCGAACAAAATCCTGAAAAACAAAGAAACAAACAAAAAGAAAAGGAAGTATGAGATCACATACAACATTCTCATGGGCCAGAGGTATCTCACAAAAAATCATAATATGAGGTTACCTCATAAACTCGCTGTTGAGAATGCGATAAGCGTCCAGGTTTAGGGCGAAGGGCTTCTGGCAACACACCTGCATGACCTTGTGCGTACATTCCTGAATCAAAATATGCTGGACTAACACCACCTTCTCTATGCTTCCTTCTTATTGAAAGTTGTTGAGCTATTTCACCATCAATGGTTTGTATTGCCTGTATAAACCAACACATGCCACAAGACGCCGCCACCAAAAAGAGTAAATAATTTGGTCGATCTCCAAAATGTGATGAGATAAGAATTGTTTGTAGGCTAGATAAGTAACTTTTTGGTAAGAGTTTACCTACCTTGGTTGGATAGATACTAGAATTAAAAAGTTGTCATCCCCTTCTTAAATCGTAATACTATCAAATCTGTCAAGGGCTTAAGAGAGTCCAATGAAAATCTTAAATAAGATATATGAAGGAACCCAACTTGGCAGCGTATATTTTCTGCTTACATGTTGATTTTACCACCTCCAGTGGCAGAGATGGGTGGGCAGGGCGGACCGCCCACCCCAAGTTTAAAAAATAGCTGAAACTTTTTCATTCCATCTAAATTCCGCCACCTTAAGGCTGAAATCATGAATCTGTCCATGCCTATCGATACAAAGTCATTTTTCAGAAGAGTGATTCAATGGCTTAATCTACAATGAAGCGAAGTAACATACATCTGGTGTTCATCAACGCCTCACGCTCCATATGCATACCGTCTTATGCAAACAGCAAGTGCATCACTTCTCTATCTATCAAATAGATAAAGGAACTTGCTAACCACAGCCCATTAGGCGGTGGATAATATTCACATAATGCCAAATAAATACGAATATTAATACACATTTTACGAATATCTGCATTGATATTAATACACAATTTACGGATATCGATATACCTTTTATACATTATCCACCACCTAGTGGGCGGTGGTAAGCATTCTCCATGGATAAAACCTCTAAAGAAAACTAGTACGGAAATGGATTCACATTTCACACTAACTTACACCCAAAAAACTTCCACATAAGCCTAGGTTGCTCCATTGACGAGAACTTAAAACCCCACCGAAGAAATTTAGAATTTTTGGTCCCTATACCACCTTCCTCCACATCATTTTCTGTAACCAAAATTTCTAACAAATTGCGGGCCTTTCGTATATCAAAGGCTACAAATCATCCTTGGAATATTACCCTTTAGTCTTGAATCTACCCTTTAATTATCACCAACATAGCATCAAACAATCACCCTCCAAGAGAAAGTAGTCTAGCTTTTCCGATGCTAGATGTCTTGAACCAACACCTCCATAAATCTCCTTGCTTCTCAAACCTTGACACTTTCTTCAATAAAAATTGCAACTCAACAAGGCAGTGCCACATGTGAGCCACCCTGCAAAGCAAACCCTAGATACACACAATCACTTACAAACCACATCTATATGGTACATCTACACTCCAAGCGCATCACTTGGAAGAGTTGAACTCAAGGATCACTTGACAACTGCAAAACCTGCACAGGATCAAACGCGCATTATACAATCAACATTCCACTCCTGAGAGCGGAACCCATTACCTGTCCTTTAAGCGCCTCCAACTTCCTAGATTGATGTAAAACTTGAATTCCTTGAACACCGTACTTCTACAACAAATTCCTCAAGCCAATAAAACCTTCTTCTCTATGCAACACAATCTTAAGCAAAAGAGGGATATGTACTTCCCTCAAATCTCCACTAGCTAACTGCTACACGGTCATGTCTAAAACTCAACCCAAAAGCTACTTTGGTGCCCAAGTATTGCATATTTCATATCACTTTGGTACCCAGGTGATGTGGGACTTTGTTTCACAACCTCCCTCGTGAACACATGCTCACTCGACAGCACCTGCCATGTGTAGGCCAAAGACAACGCACCCTACCCATCCTTGGTACCTAGCTCGGATACCATGTTACATGGTCTTGGGCAAAACTCAAACCCCAAAACCTAGCTATTGGAGTTAGGGTGCCCCCACCCATTTCATAATACTTTGATACCCATGAAATGTGGGACTACGCTTCACACTAGCATGATGGGCAACGAATTCGGCAAAGGACCCTAAATTCGCTGAGGCAAATAAAACTAGCTCCTCAAAAAGTAAAAACTTACAAATAGGCGTCAGTACTCCAAGTTAAGACTACCTCATCAAAATATGCTCCTTCCAATAGAAAGTAGAAACATAGCAATGGGTGCATTACTCCCAATTAAATCTCCCTCCAGATTTAAGACTACCGAATATTCTCAAGCAATAAAATCCTAGAAATCTCACATCCCCTGTTCCGTTCAGCATATGTACCCTCATTTTTGCTCATGTACTAGCTTAGTCCACCTTTTATTTTGTTTTGGTGGTTGTGATTAGAAGGGAATGCCCTTCTTGACATTTGTATTCCTTCCCTTTTAGTAATATATTTTCACTAGTCAAAATCCTACCACATAAAAGCTGCCTCTAGTGCACAATGGCAGATTCAAACTGAATTTAAGACACAGCCACTCCAACAAAACTCTTCTATCTAAAACTTTGTTGGACAATTCAGCCACAATAGAGAAAATAATTTGCTTGGGCAAACAGAAAAAAGAAAGAATCAAAAGAAGAAGAGGAGCGTAGCCATACGTATCCCATCTAGAATAGGCCATTTAGGCAATAAACCTCCCAGGATAACTGAGAAGATTCATCCTCCATATCTTCCAAAAAACAAGAGAAGAAGTGCCAATCCACACTCCATCCTTCCAAAACTTCCTTGAGTACCACAAAATTAAACCACCCCCTGTTGTGTCATTGACCCAATTGGCAAATTCCATACAGACCTTGTAACTTTTAAAGCATTTCCCAAAATTTTGTTTAATGTCATTTGTCCTCTAGGCTTACTGTTTGGAAAATTGGGAAGTTCAAAGTTCAAACAAGAGATGGGAGAGCCATATATGATGCAAAAGATGATCAGGCTCTCTATGAACCTTATCCCAGAATAGTACTACGATTTCCACAAAGGCATTGGCATTCAACACCGAAGAAAGTAATCTAACCTTCTCCGTTGCAGCTTGTTCAATAAGTGCGCAGCCCAGATCAAGGTTATCATTAGTAACAAGTTGCACAGCTTGCTCAAGAAGTTCACTAGCGATATTTAAACCCTGGAGCGAGTTCCTGAGCTGACTTGATATTGAGCCACGCAAGGGTTCCTAGCAATAAACATTATATCATTGTCAAATCTCATACGACAAAGTCAGATAAATGCAAGATAGTAATCAAGTACTGGTACTGCGCCTTCCATTTACTAAACCGGACACTGGAAGAATAATAAATATCTTCAATTTGAAATGAAACCTTGCATGTTACATGAGCTAAGCTTCCAGCCAAACTGGCAACCATTAAGTGTGCTGCATTACGTATCCGGGTCTCGTCCAACTCCATGGCATAATCCTACATTTGCATTATTGTTCTTCATTACAAAAGCAACTAATAATAAGTTATCTTTTACATTTTACAAAAGAAAGGATTAAGAAACCTTTAAGACAAGTTCCTTCGTCGTTTGAGTGGCAATGGAAACACTGCGCTGCACAATACCAGACACTATCTCCTTGATAGCTCTATCCATAGCGATTGGAACCACACTGTAAGAAAGAAGTAAACTTCATCATATTTGATGGGTTCACCTAGTAAATAGGGAAAGAAAAGTTGAATAAGAGATTCAAACCTCTGAAAGTGCAGGTAAAGGCCAAGGGCATGAAGCTTTGGGTTAACAATAACTTGTTGTTCAATATTAGATGCTGGTGTCGGAAGCTGCAAACCACAACCGGCTTAAGAAAGCAATCAACAAATAATTAGGAGTTCAACCGAAGAAATGAACACAACAATACCTGACTAACAGAAAATGATGATTGACGTTGTAGTAGTCCTTGAGCAGAAGGGAGCTGATCAGATAAGCCTAAAGCTGCTAGCTTTTCATCCTCCGTCAACGTCCCAGAAGAAAGATGAAGAGGAGCAGCATACTAAATCCACCAGAACATTAGTAACGTCAGATTTCTAGAACAATAACATACAGAAAACACCCTATTAGGAAATGCAAAAGTATGACGAACCTGAGACAATATATGTGAATGGCCACCCGGATGAGATGGGCTGGCAACCTCAAGTGGTAACTCAACTTGATTTAGTGCAGATAATGTACCAGATTTGACTTCAGTAACTATCTGTTGTTGAGGCAACCCAACATCTTTGTTGGAGAAGTCGGGATTTCCATCAACTTGCCTTACCCTGTCCTTGAGAAGAGAAGTAGGAGTTACATCCTTGAGATCAACAACAAGGTTCTTGAATAGGACCTGAAAGTGCCAAAAGAATGTAGGAAAAATGAATCAAAAGTCCCGAAATCCAAAAAGGCACTATGCAAAAGAACAACACTCAATGATATATGAATATACCTCAATATCAAACTTGAGGTTCATTTTCAGATTTGGCATTGCATAAATTTCAGCAAGTAGTCCAAGAATACCCATGGTCCAAGGATTAGGAGGTTGATATGCTAGACTGCTTTGGCAAGGTTCCAAAATCTGCAGCAAGAAATAGATTACATACATACACAACCAGATTCTAGAGCGTCCAGTTGAATATCAAGAATCGTGATACCTTAGAGGTGAACGGGATTACTGCAATCATCAAACCCTTTTCATATGCCTGTCACAAAGAAAACACGATGGTAGACATGACAGTTAAACCCACTCCCGAAAGGCATATAAACAACAAAGCAAATTTTAGCTACAAAAAATCAACTCCAAGAAGATTCCTATGAAATAAAGAAAAACACTACCTCTATGATCAAAGACTTGGGATCAATCTCGCGTGCCCTCAAAACTTGATTTCTGCCTATTGTGATCTTCCCAAGCCAACTTCCTAGGTTCTTTAGCAAGGAACGCTCTTCTGAACTTGATTTTATAAGCTCTGACCCTAAAAGAACCTGAAAAGACATGTTGAGACTAAATATATTTTTCACCAGTAACTATCCCAACATTTATATGCTACACATCAGAGATACCTTGCAGTTCTCATAACTGGCTTGTACAATCTCTTTGTTCAAAGGCTTCGAGTTAACTTTGTCTATGAATTTCAAGTACAGATCATGAAAATTTGGCTCGATGCTTGCTCTGTCAAGAAGTTTAATACATGATTAAAAATCAAAACAAGTGTAACAAGAGACAACGAGGCAGGAAAAGATGCAGGAACAGCATTGTTAATAAGAGTACATAAGACAAGAAAAATTAACTACAATAATTGAATGGTACATGCATGCAAACACATTCACATAAGGACAAACTTAGGTAGTCATATGTTCACAGGCCTGTTATATAAGTACTATACTTAGACAAAGGATGTATGCAAAAAGGACCTATACAGCCGTGTCCCTACAAAAAGCTCTATCTCCTTGTATCGCCTTCTATTCTGGATAGTTGAGATCACTGTCAATACATCGGTGTAGGCCCACGATAACCTATTGTTCCATAGCCCCAAAGCTAGTTGCAACTAGCCAATTAAGAATTCTGAGATGCACTTGTAGTAGCAGTGCACCAAAGATGTAGTCATCAATTCCATGAACTCAGACCACATACAAAAACTCAATGACCTAAAATGGTTTGATCTTCCCATTACCCAACAACATTATCCACAAGAGGAACTAAACTCTAATTCTGTCCAAAGGGATTGAGGGTCTGGAAACTCTAAAATCTATCTACATTAGGGTGCGGATCTCATCTTTCTCACCTTTTCATCACCATGTATTGTGCAAACCATGGATAGTACTGCTCTGTCAAAATTTCAGAAAATTCTTTCGCCTTAGCTTCAAAATTTGTAGAAGATAAATTATTAATTATAAATGAGATCTTGTCCTGGATCTCTGATGCTGGAGCCTGCAGAAAGATTGTGAAAACAATAAGGTAAGCTGACCGCCATTAAAAATTATATAACAGACAAACAGCATACTGCTGAGTATGCTCTGGAAATGAGAACACACATCACATCAAAAGTATATGCCAGCAAGCTCGCAGAAGATTATCATTTCCTCTAATGTGATGTCACGTTATTAAATGTTCACAATTAATATGATCTTGCATTTAGGTCAGGTCAACATAAACTCTGAAGTTGACATGGCTGAATGTCAAATACAAAGCTGAGATGTATTATTAACATCAGCTTCTAGGCATCTAGCAAATCAAGTCCAATACAAGTACAGGTTAGCCATAATCCTTGACCAAACAGCGTGGGTAAATTGGTGCACAGAATAGATAAGTATTTCATCTGAACACTCCAGGGTTCAGAACCTGTATACAATTTTTATTACTTCCAAAACTTGTAACATGGAGCCAACAAAAAATGCAGCAGCTCTATTTATTATAAGACATTCGAGAATAGAAATCAATCATCAAAGGGCTGCACTAAGGCACTTTGGTTTTTCCCCTTTACCAACCACTTTATCTGCCAAGAAGTATGGATGCTGCAAGTAAGGATAGATAACCAAATTGTGATGAGTCCACATTTTATCAAAAAAATAATTTAACTACAAGATGGACATAAAAAACTAAAGCTAACTAGGAAGTTCATACTAATATTGCTATAATTTACAGGAGAAACTTATGGTTTATACTTATGTTACGTACTTTTTGGTTTATGTTATGTATTGTTTTGGTTTACGTTACATATTTTTTGGTTTATGTTACATACTGTTTTGGCATAGTTACAATTACATATCTATTGTAGAAAAGTGAAGTTACGCATTTTCATGGTTAGTTACGAAAATTGCATGGTTTCTGTAAAGCTTTTTTATGGTACAATTTTACGTATTTTTTTGGTTCATTAATTACGACTTTTTATGGTGTTTTTTAAGTAATATTCTGGTCAGTTATGAATGGGTGTGTATGTTAAGTTACCAATTGTCCCAAAAGCTTAAGCTGTCAAGATCCAACAATGTATATTAAGTTATTCAACACCCTCCCTCCACGTGCAACCTCGTATTCACGTGATGATGCAAATACTCACAGATAGATTGAAACAGAATACGAAGGGGAGAGCAGAATGCAAGGAAGGAACAAATGCAAACAAAGAGACTTGAACCCAAGACATCTCCCAATCTAAGCTCTGATACCATGTTAAGTTATCAATTGTCTTAAAAGCTTAAAGTGTTGAGAAAGGAGTCCAACAATGTCTATCAAGCTAATCAATAGTGTAGGGCACCGAAATGTTACGCTTCATTTGGCTAGTTACAGAAAAAATTGGTGTTAGTTACGAAACACTTTGGTTAGGTTATACAAATATTGGTCAAAATAGTACCATAAGTTGCTCCTGATTTTCTTATTCCTAATCAGTTTAGTACTCTATGGCTAAGTCATGGAGGTCACATCCCACAATACAACATGAAGATCAGATGGGCATGATAAGAAAGATCAAACAACTTCCTTAGCTATTAAAACCTATGTCAGTACGAGATGGGACTTTGAGAAATTGGCATCTAATTGTGAGCCAAGCAGCAGAAAAAAATAGCTGCATCTCCAATAAGGGGCTTCAGCAGTTAAAACCATCTCTAATAGCCATGTCGTAATGACGTAGTCCTCGAATACCAATCAGCCCAAGGAGACATGCTCATTATTTCAAAAGCGTCCAAATACTGAAGATGACAAATATATACCTTATTCGAATATGGAGTGGCATTTAACCAGATTGCAAGCAGCTAAGATATATATTGCATAGAACTTTGTCAGAGGTCAAAAGAGAAGCTGAAGGGGAGTTTTCTTCATTTCTGGATGTCTAGTATTGAGCGTAATGATGATATGCGCCATTTGCGCTATTGACCACCAGCCAAAGAACATCCATCCAAAACAATGAATGGGAAGCAGGCCCAGCCATTTTACTAGAGATAAGATTCCCTCTCTAAAACAATGTACTCTTCTAGTCTTATAAATCGCATCTCTGAGCTTCCCCTTACTGCCTGATATTTCCTATCAACTATTGTCAAATAAATCTTCCATTTCCTAAGTCTCAAAGATTGCAATCAACGAAGAGATTTCCATATCAAAAATCTCTTGACCCGTACATGATCCAGTTTTGCACTCTAGCGCTAAGAGCACGAATAGAGATAGATCTTCACTTGGAAAGTCGGGACAGAATCACAAATAAAGAGGGTGTTCTTTGATATGTTCGCACCAACTATACATGAGATGAACACGTGAGTGATGTATCAACTAAAGAAAGATTCTTCGCCTTGATAACAAGCAACCAAATCAACATACCAACAAGTATCAAATGGAAAAAGACCCACACTATAATGAATTAATACCAGCAAACATAGTTGTCAAACCGTGAATTCAAAGAAGAATCAAAATTGGGCCTTGTCTGAGTCATGAATCGAATCGAATCAAATCTTGCATGGTTCTGACTTGGTCATGATTTCTAAAATACGTTGAAGTATATATTTATGCCTTCGGATAAGATAGATATAGATATAATACAAATGCGATGATTTTAGGCTTCAATCAATAAGAAGCTTGTCACAAGTGACTTAACTGACAATGGAAAACGTTTGCATTGCAAGAGATGTGGATTCGATGAATTCAAATTCGACTATTTTTCCTATTGGAAAAGGATTTAAATAACCATTTGAAGGTCTTTAGAATCATCAAAATGATGATATATATCATCTCTTTCTGTCTCCTGTTACATTAATATTATGCCATCGTCTATTAATCCATACATGTACAAATCTATCAAAACAAAAAACTTAACATGCATCATACAACAATATAAAAAAAAGTTGATATTCCGGATCAAAGTCATAGAAATTTCATAGATATGCATCCATATATGATATTTCTAAAAGTACCAATTGCAAAAAATTCCTACCTTTATAAATTTCAGTAATAAAGTTTTGCATTTTGAACCAAAATTGAAGGCTTTCTATACTGTAAAAAAAATTCAAAAACAAATGTTATGAGAAAATAACTTACAAATAAAGTTCAAAAGTTTTTTCAATTCTTCTATTTTCATCAAATTGGTGAATAATTAAACTTTTTGCAATTTATATAATCCTAATGCTCACCTCGAAAGCTCTCGATGCCAAATCACAAAACTTTTTCAAACATCTCACTTGATGACTCCAAATTATTCCTTTTGAAAGTAAAACATGTCAATAAAGTGAATCGAATTTCAGGTATATTAAACTGAATCATGCAATAAGTATCGCAAATCGTATGATTTTTGTGTTCCACCAATTCACAGCTTGGTGTATCAAATTGAAACGTATGGTATTGAGAATAGAGCCACCAAAATCCCCAATGTCAAAACCAAGTCAACTTAAATGATTAATCCAGGCCAATCCACGTTCATTTCGGCTCTGGCATATCCTAAAGGGTACTTTGTTCGTGATTTTTAATTTGATCTCCCTTTGTTTTCTGGTGGATTCATCGTCGTCCTGTTTTCTTTTGTCTTTCTTCTTACTTTCGTAGTATCACTGACTTTAAAAAAATACACTTGAAGAGCAACCCTAACTGAAGGAACTCGAACACATTCAAAATTTCTCCAAAAGGAATCATGTAAAAGGCCAGGATGTGGCATCCCAGAAATTACTCCTAAACCTAATTATTAGAGAACAAAACAACCCAAAATAGGTAATGCTCTGCGTCCCGAGATGTACACATATTCATGTATATCTCCGTACATATAGAAATAAAAGCCAACACCCTGAACATAATTTAGCTCCAAAACTGGGCCAATCAAAACTTTCTGATTTTTTGCCTCTTACTCTGTCTTTAATGACTACTATATCGCCAGAGACATTCCTCAACTCAACGAAGCATTGTCACACTCAGAAAAAACATCAACATAATTTATTGGCCTAATTGTGCAGTATGAAACAAATTACTTTTAACAGAAATGGTTCAAAGCATATGTAGCTTTGGAACGGTGCTGCAGAACAAGTCGAAGGATAAGTTGTACGTATGGATGCAGCAGAATGAACTGACATAAGAATCGAACCAAATATAAAAGCAGCCTCATAAGAAACTTTGATGAATATGCTTGCAACGAATCCCACACAAAAATTACATATGCGACCTTGAAGTTTGACTAAAATACCTCTAAGGGAGTTTCTCTTCTCTCCGCAGCAGCAACAAGTGTCTCAATGTTTAAAGCGGAGCCAAACCCTGTATATAGGAGATTTTACTAGAACAATGCTCACAAAAGCTGGAAACAAGATATAACAGCTTGGCAGAAAGAAATCCATGTGCGACTCCACACATACGAATGGTAAGATGAAACCAACCACACATATTAAGAGGTAACAGAATATTACTTGCTGAGGTAATTGCTCGAGATGGACGATTAAAACCCGTAGAGGAAGACAGCACAGAAGAAACACTTGCTGCACTTTGTGGCTGCACTTTCAGCAAGGAACAAAAAGAGTTGGTGATCGCACTCAAAATCTAAATGATAAAAGGATGCTGCCCAAAAAAAAAAAGTTAGGATTGAGAATGGAATTGATGCGCATGCCTTTTGAATACTGGGCGCATCACTTGCAGGAACGAGTTGTGGTCCAGGAGAAAGAAGAGGCTTTGTGTAGTTAGACGATGTTACAGAGACTTTCTGACTGTCATCTAAACGAATTTGGTGTCTCTGTTGAAGCTGTATTGGAGATGATATTTGGGGCCCAGGTTGTGTACCAACAGATCCAATTAATGACAAGGACGGACTGGGCATCTGTGAATAGAAGAGAAACAATAACGTCAATACATTATTTGAAGGCTGGCTTCAGAATGTAAGATAAACAACCAAAAAACGTAACCAGGAAATTATGATGTCCCTACTAAGGAATGTCAAAATAGGATCTCAAATTGCATACAGATACTGACTAATATGGTCACATCACTATAGATGATCAGAAGAGAGACCATGATAATCCTTCTTAAAGTTTATATTACATGTGATGAAAATACTACCAGAACATTTCTGCAATGAGTTTCCCACTGACTGTAGCCAGTAGACTAGATGCAAAGAAATCTATGTACTCCACCATAATATCCTAGTGACATCATCAATCCATACACAGTGCTAAGCGGAACAGTATCAAATAATGGGGAATGTGATGCTAACGAGAAAGCAAATAGTAGTCCAGTGGAATTCTGAAATTGACTGCAATATCCTTGCAATTTTGGCAAAAAAATTTGAAGGATTGTGTCGGCTACTTGTATCTGCTTATCATTTTCTTATTCTTTGTAGAATCTCCCATTCTCAAAACGATAGCAATGATTACAACTCTATTAAAAAGCTGTAACTTCAAACTAACATTTGAGATAAAATTTGGACAATAAATATTATTATCGCCATAGGGTATAAATGTCAAAAATGCTATTTCGAGAAGTGATAAGAACAAAAATGAAAAAAAGAACAAATCATACAAAAGAAAGAAAATAACTAAAACAAAACCACTGGACGTCCAATCCAGAACCACAACTTCCTACCTTCTTATGTTTTGTTCATTTTGTCTTGAAGATGAAATCAATTGCCGAAAAAGAAAACCAGGTTTTGTTCCAAAATAGGACATAACAAATCCCAAAAACAGGAAAAACTATTTTTGCTTTCCGCTGCATAAAAGCACTAGGTCTTAAACCATTGCTCTGAGTTTTAATCAAGAAAAGAAGAGCTCCAAATATAAATATAATGAATAAAAGGGAATTTACCAAAAAAACAATCACAAATGAAAATACAGGAAAGTCAAACCTACTGCATTTAAAGTATTTCGAAGCTTTTCCCTTTAAAAGGGACGACGTCAATATATTAGTTCCAGAAAAATAGCAGTAGTGATCTAGGGCACGTGCTGGTGAAGTATTGCAGTAAAATTTAAAAGCATAGAGGATAAATATAATAAAGAGTGCAAAACATACAAGGTCTTAGAAGTTGAACAATTAAAGCTGCATGTATTAGATTATCCACACGCATTGAGAATTCTCTACAACCATGGGGAGGAACACTCAAATCACATGGAAAATCTCGCTATCTCATTTGGGATGTTGAAAATATCAAAATAAGGAACATGACAGTGGATGTAAACAAAGAAAATGGATGGAACAAAATTATCCCCGGAGCAACACAACACCCCATAAATAGCAAGACAATCACAGGAAAAAAAACATCCACATGCCAGACCCTGGGCAAAAGAATTAGACCTATCATTGACAATTCAAATCAGAAAAACAAACAGATATCTCAAACTTGAAAAGATGAGAAAGCTAGAACCATTATGAAATAAGTGTCCAAGTTTGTGGTTCACGTCCCATTTGAAGTTTACCGAAGTGCGCAAAAGAACATTTCAGGAACTCTTTTCACCAAAATTTCATGAACTTTGTCATTATGGAAAAGTTCACCAGCACTTTTATATGGGGAAAAAAACAAAAACATTTGTAAACCTCCATATTTGTTGCATTAGCATGAACAGAACCATGTTGTTGATCCATAGAAGCATTGTGTCCTCCATCCGAATCTGAATGGCCTGATGAAATCCTTTCAAGTGCCCGCTCAATGAATGCAACAAGCTCAAAATGAGAACCACGCAGATGAGATATTTGTAAGATGTGATTGCAATACTGGGGCCACTCGATCATACGGTCCACAAACTGTTCCAGAGCCTTCGTCCCAAAAACAAACATCTGTTTGCAGAGAAACAGTCAGAAACACAGCAAATCAAATAACAATGACATTGTAAAAACAAAATTATTAGAACTTAATACAAACTTTGGAATCTGGAGGTTTACGCAATGCATCCAAAACACCTCTGAGGGCAATACCAAGTGTGAGATGAGTTACAAGCTGATGCTTGATGAGGGAACCTGAAATATGACAATACAATTATATGAACATAAGATTCATACAAATAAGTAAGAAACAATAAACGGAAAAATGACAGCTCCAATTATGAGGAACTCAAGAAGAAACTCCAGCATATTAAAGCAGATCATTAGATGGATTTATAAAAGGGGCTACAAGACTGACAATCGACAGCATTTTGCTAACACAGTCCCACGCAAATTTTAAAAATATGAGCATTCTTAATCCCAGATATCACGATCCTCTAAGTAACACAGGCAATCGGGTAGCTAACAAAATGACACATTTTCAACTGGAAGTTTGAAGCTCAAAGGCACATGTCAAAAGTGAAATCAGATTTTCAATCGGGACTGCTAACAACCTAGAAGTGAACTTCCCACACTTCCCCCTTAGTAGCAAAAAACTCCTATCAGAATGGCAAATCCATCTATCACAGAATCTCGCTACTGCACTTCCAAGTCAGACTCTCATGAGAACCTCGCTCCCATCGAGAAAGGAACCCGCTCCCAAATAGGATAGAACCTCTTAACTATATAAACCCCAACAGAAACAAAAGTAAAATATACTAAGCACAAAAATAAATAAAGTAATGATAAGATGCTAGAAAAATGATAACTCAAATTTGCTCAAGTACTTAGCATAAACATAATATTAACCTATTTTAGCGAAGACAATACTCACAGTTGACACAAATTACGAGGTATACTATTTACTTGTAGTACATATTCTTATTTTCATAAGTAATTCCTAAACACTCTCCCGGCGCTCCCAAACGAGGAGCTTTAGTGAACCTCCACTCCCCTGCCCCCACTTCGTGAAACTAAGCTTTTTCATTATTTCGATAATTTCACAAACAACTCAGTAGTTCTTGTGGGTTTTGAAAGAAAGTTTATATCCCACCATGCGTTGTGAACAAGGAAAATTATAAAACATAAGCTAAAAGGTTTAAAAAATTGCTTCGCCTAATATTCAATTTCCAAAGAGGATGAAATTGTCTTTAACATTGTGAGGGATCAATGATAAAAGGCCAAGTTAACTATTCTCAACAACATGCAAAAAAAAGGACCAAGGTATAAGGACGGGAAAAAAAAGGAAATCTGTCAGCATATACGTCCAATAAACCAAGAATTTTACAAACGGCTGAAGAATCAAGACATAGAATTAGTTTCTACGAGTGTATAAAGCAGTCCTGGGTGATTATGCGCCAATTAAACCTAGAATCTTGTCGCCAACATGATATCAAGATTATGTGGTGCTAATCACATTGTAGAGGGTATAGTTTAGGTTTCCTGCTCCCAACAGTCATTGACTTGGTCAAGAAAATGAATGAAAGCATATTACAGAAAAGATTACATTAGACGAAATAGATGAAAGTTGCAAAAGAAAACGGGATGGTGGTTGTTGAAGTTTGGTTTGAGCACAAAGTTATGCGTCAATCGAAGTGTTGAATTGCCAGGGTGCTAGAGGTTTCTACAAAAGAAAGATGAAAAAACTCTAAAAAAGAAACCTTCTTTTGAAAGTATTTTTGGCACGAAAGACTAGTCGGAAATGAGAACCAAGAGAAGGAAGCCCTTTGACTTGTTGAGGCAAGGCATTCTCTCGTAGGAAAGGGCTTGAGCAATTCTACGAATTAAATCAAAGTCAATTGAAGACCCAACAGAAGAGATTCGCCTGAAAAGGTCTAAATGCTGGCAGAAGTGGTCGAGAAAAGTAAGCCAAATATAGTTAGCAGCAACTAGAACATCCAGAGGTACTCTCAAGAAAGCTCAAGCTCCGCCTAGCAATAAGCGACTGAAATTTTTCCCTGAAATTGTTGACCAATAAACAAGGCCTACAACGCCACACATAAATAATGGACCAACAATGGACAAACAACAGCTGACATCACTCCATCTGCACTAAAACATTTCAAACTAAAACACGAGGTGATTGAATATCAAAAATATCCGCACATTAAAAGTTCTGCCAAATTGATTTATCGACCATGAATTCTGTGAAACCTCACCAAAGAGAACTGCGGCAATTTTGAGCTGCCTCTCAGGATATTTGGGGAAAAATTTGTATTCTTCAAATAGATTGCCAATCATGCACTCAAATATCGAATTTTCCCTGTCAATTCATATGAAATCAACACCTGTCAATAAATCTGAACAAGAAGCATAAAAAATGATATGCATGGCATCAAAATAAACTTACCAGGAAGTCTCTAATAGGGCATAGCATACACTTAAACAACAAAATCAACAGACCAAAAGTCCAAAGATAAAAGACAAGAAAAACCAAAACAAAGCTTGCCTTTTCCTGAAAAAATCATATAAATCAGCCAATGCTTCACGTAATTCCCTATCCTAATTGAGAATCAGAAAACGCAAAGGAAGTTCATGGCTAAATTCCAGATCCGTGCATATAGGTACGGTCATCTGGAAACAATAGAATAATCAAACCGGATGACCAAGGACAGACATTTACCAAATGATGTATCCAACACCCCACCAAATGCAAAACAAGTGTTGTCCAGGACGGTTGCTTTTGAGTTTGGACATTCTTTTGAATAAATTGGGGGTTTAAATTATCCATTTATCAGCAAAAACAAAAAGAGAAAAAATTATATTGCAGTCAGTACTTTGATTCTTCCCTTACAAAGGAATTTCCCATCCCTTTTGACCACTCCCTACACGGCATACTAAACTGCGACGTGGCATCATACGGGGATAGGATTCGGGGGGTGAGGAGACCCTTGCTTCCCAAGTCGAGATTGACTCTGCAGGGAGGTGGGTATACCATGTAAAGGCGGGACCCTACAATGATTGTATGAAGAACCTAAGGCACGTATTCTTGCTTGAATTGAATTCCATCCTGAAAGTCAGTCAAAGTCTTTGGTGCTTGACCATGCTTACTCGGAAGCATTAAACATTTCACAGTAAGAACGGATGACCAAGGGGATAAATAAATCTGATCCGAGTTTTCAAAACTTCACTAAAGGCAGAATAAGTACTTCACAGTAAGAGTGCTTTGGAGTTTTAACATCCTCTTGATAAGAAGTTCCCATAATTCGCAGAAATGAAAATCCAATATCCTACTACATCAGTGCATTAATTCCCCTTTACGAATAAATGGTTCAAACAACTTTTATTCTTATAAAAGTTTATTAGAATTATCTAAAATGCAGCAATACAAAACGTTACGCATATTTCTTCATTTATGATCACTTCTTGGTCTACAAATGCTTTTTATGTCAATATGGAAAAGATTGATTTCCTAATTCTGTTCAAGATAACAGATAACTAAGACAATGCCGACAAGACCATTCAAAATCCATGACATGCTAACAAGTTCAAAAGTACAACAGTGCCTTCGAAAAGGAATCTTGAAAACTTGTCTAGTCGGATGTAAGAAAGATATCCAAGTATACAAACTCGTATACTAAATGCTTTGGACGTTATTTAGTATCGAAGAATACCAGGACCACGGTTCAGTTGAACATGATAGAAACTCAAAACACCATAGACCAGGAAAATTGCTTATGTTAATGGGCACAAAAACATGACAAAAGAGATGGTTCTAGAGACAAAGTAATCAAGCGACCTATTCTCAGGAGATTCCTTGAATCGAGCAAGCATTTGAATCATCGTATCAATGGATAATTGACCAGAAAACATTTGATGGAAATAAGAGTTTGCTTCTGCCTCAATGTCTTCCGTATATCCATCAGAGGGTGATGAATCAGTAGCCCCACCACTCTTCATTCTCGAATTAGCATTCATAAATGTCAACTTCCCCACTTCGTCGGAAAGCTGGCTAGAGATAATTGAGCCCGTATGAGCTTGAAGAACCTGCAAAATATCTAGATCATAAGTTCATATGACAGGATATAGAAGTCCAAATGACTAACGAAAATGACCAAATGGTAAAAGCAAAACCTTCAAGAAAATAGGACTTGTCTCCGAATAACGGTTCGGAAGAGCACCAGAAGGGTTGAAATGGTCAACAGAAACATCCTCAGACGCGCCAAATTGAATCTCCTTTAAGAATTTGAGGCACTCCTGGAAGCAGAAGCATGGATATCAGCCAATTTTACTATTTCCCCTTCAAATTTTTAAGTAGAGCAATAAAGGTAGTAATGAGTGAGGCTCATAACATACTATAAGCTGGAGTTCATAGTGAACTCTGCTCATTTTCCCTGTGTGGGGCTGTGGTGGCTGAGAGAAGAAAAGGTGGTGGAAATTTCTATCATTACCTTGAAGAAAACGTCTTTGTAACTACTTAAATTAGAACTCAACCAGTTCTCTAGGTCAACAAGTTCTTTTCGTGAAGCAAGGGCAGCCAGTCTAATAGCAAAGTATGAAGGCACCAAATCCAATACTTGTAAGAGTATCTGCAACACGATAGAGAAATACAAAGGTATGCCCATTAAGTACGCAGTATTGGAGATATAAGAGGATAAATGAGAAGGAGAAACAAGAAAATATTGATGCAGAAGGCTATTACTTCTCTTTGAGAGAATTCAGCAGATTAGGTCAATGCACAACCGCACCATACAGCCTTCGTCAAATATGAATAAGAAGCTATATTTGGTAATAAATTGAGCAACTTAAAAACAGAATCTTAGGGAGAAGCTTCCCATCTAGCAAGGAAATTCTAAGACAATTACCCGAGAAAGGAAAGATGAAAACTAACTCATACAAACACCGTTTAAGGAGAATAGTTGTCGAGTGAACATAATATTAGTGATAAAATATCTCAGTCGCATATAGCAACATGTAAAATCAGTTGACAGCTGCACATAGTATATGGATACAGGTGGTCATAAGTCATAACCATGGAGTGAAAATTCAAATTTTCAACAGAGCAATTAGAACAACAATTCATTGAAGCCAGTGAATATTCATCCAATTATTTGGGGTCAACAAGGCACATTACATTCTGTTGTTCAGTTGTATCCCCACCACAAACAGTAAGATCGTGTTTCTTTAGAAAAATCCAAAACTGTGCAATTTAAGGATGAAATACTGATTAACAAAATTAACATGTGCACTCCATGTGTTTACCTTCAGCTCCTGGCAGACTTCCAAAACTCTACTAACAACATCCGGATCGGTATTGTAAGCATCTAAAAATCCCCGTAGCAAAAGATTAGGGTTAACATGCCACAGCTGAAGAATCATACCACTTCCAGCGCCGTTTCTAATTATGATGGGGAAAACAGTTGAAGATATCTCATACTGGATGAGGTTATAAGCAGTCTGCAGTTAAAACAGTAAAGCATATCAAAACGAAAGAATATAAAGAAGAAAAAAAATGTTTACAATCAAAGGACATGTAACTCTACAGTACATTAATGTGGGCCATTCCAAGGAGCAAGACTTCAGGGCAGTGCTCAAGAGGATGCTTGAGCATTGATCGAACGGCGCTTGCATGACCTCTCTCAGCTAGCAGACACAAAACCTCCAAAAGGTCCAGACTTAACCATGCATGATTCGGGTGTCCAAGTTGAAATTTATGGCCATGCACAGCATCGATGTATGCCTGCAAAAAATAGTTTGGCTATTCAGGGACGCACACACAGAGCATGAGGTAATGAAAAAGAATTGGATGTTAAGAACTCCATACCAATTGCCTCCCCGAATGGGCAAAGGTAAATATCTCAGGAGGTACTGCAATAGCATGCTTAAGAAAAGATAGCTGCCCTTCGGTATTCTTCCAAACCAAACCACAAATAGCATGGAGTGGGAAAGGATCCTGCAAGGTTCATTACAATGGTTTGCATCAGCAAAGATGCTCAATTGATGAACACTACATAATCTTATCAGCATGCAATTACAAAATTCATGCATAGCAACAAACCTGGCATGCATGTCTATAAACCGACATAAAAAAGGAAAATGCGGCCTCGTTAGGGAAGTAGAATCCATCATGATCAAGATTTTCAACAACACTTTTCCAATTGGTTCCAGGAGCCTGTAGTTCACTCATTAAGAATTAGATGCCACAAAATTCACATTACCAGGTTGTGTATGAAGCAGGATAAAAATACACGCAAAGATTTAAAAAAGGTACAAAAGATAGAACCCACGAGTTGCTTGACTGAATTGACAAGGACATCAATATTCCATGAGCTCAACAATGGCATGTCAGATGAACTGCCAGTGCTAAGAGCAGAACAAAAAGTTGAAAATGCGTTCTGATTGTCATCAAGTCCAGCATGGGTGCGGGCAATTGTGCCAAGAATCCTCGAGACGGTGATTTCCGTCAGCGGTAAAAATAGAGATAGCATCTCTGTGCACTGCGAGACATTAACTGTGCACCCGTAACCCAATTCCTTCACTATATCGGCCATGCTCATCTCTTTCTCCATTTCTGCTAGAACAGTATCAAAATCATTCTCGTCGCCTTCATTGAACAAATCCAAACTCCTGGAGCATACAAGACAAGCATACAAATTTGATGCATAAAAATATGTCAACAGAGCAAGCATAAGTGTAACGACAAAGCTGTTTCCAAAGACTAAACAACAATTGTATACATATGTATTTATCACCTCAACAAGGTTGCCTCGTGCAATTCCTCAGCAAGCAATGGAGCTAATATAAATCGGTCACTCTCTTTCAATTGCAATAACGATAACATCTGCATAAATGAATCTAAATGCTTGGCCAGGCCCTCCGACCGATGAAGAAACATAACAATATACTGAATTTGTTCAACAGAATCAACACAAGCATGACTGGTAAATAGTTCCCCAATCTGAGCCATGCAGAAGTTCTTCCCTGGAAACAGTGCACAGTTAAACCATGTTGAACAAGCAAGGATGAACAAAACCAACAAAAGCAGAAAAAGATACAGAATAGGGACTTGTAAATCCAAATCTTTCCAGAAAGGGGCAGGTGTGGGTTGACGGTTAGAACTTACCACACATTCTGAGATCAGAATTTTCTGAATCTAACAAAGCAAGTCCAAATCCAATTTTCTCAGATGCTGACAAGTGGAAAGCATTGGACAAACTTTCAACAAACTCTTCATTGATTGCTGCCATTCTAAATGATTCGCAGAGAACTGTATTGAAATTTGGTTTATCCAGAACATATTTGAAGATTGAACCAAATATTGGCTCCAGTTGCAGATTCTTCAAATCTTTCCCATAAATATTCAGGTGATCCAAGCAGGTTTGCAGGAGCAATGTGCTTCCCTCGGTTCCATATCCAACATACTATCAAGAGAAATATAAAATCAGAATGGTATACAAGATAAGAGCAAAATAGAATGAACTCAACTTGATACAACAAATCGTCGGACTGCAATTGTTTTCTCAATCATCATAGGGTGACTTTGTAAATTCTCAAAAAAAAACAAAAAAAAAAAAGAAGACGGGAGGAAGTTCTTTAAGTTTTCATTCTAACAACGCATTTCACAATTCACCTCCTTCCTTAAAGTTTGGGATCGTGAAAGATAAAGGGTGTTATCCAGTGAAAGATGCAGCATAAAGATATACAAACACAAGTGTGTCCATCAATGGGTAAAGCAATACCTTTGTGATTATTACAACTCCTCTCTGACACACATGCCCCTGAAATGGTAATGCTACAAAACATATCAAGAACCACACATGCCAACTCAAGGAGTTCCAAGTTGCCAAGGGGTCTAAGAAGATGCAAAAAATCTAGATAGAAGATGGACCTGTTTATGCCTTTGAAATTACAGAGGTGGTTTTTTATTGTGATAGGGACAAAACACCGAAATTGATGGGGTTTCTTTGGAAGCATTTCAAACTTGTTGAGATGCTATTAAGAATTATTTTTTTAAGAAAATGTAGTCCATGCGTGTAGTATTTGATTCCATAGATGGCGAATTTGATTGCAATCTTAGATCAATAGCTTGGTGAGACCTCTTTTATAGTATCTAGGGGAAGTTTAGTCAAAAAGGTTGAGGACAGTGTTGGGGATTGGGGGTTTATTTCTTTGGCTCATGAAGTTTACATTGAGGGGCATCAAATCTGGATGTTGTTTTAGAAGCAAATGAAGCAGTTAAAGGGTTGTAAAAGGGCTAATAAGGAAGGTTTAATTCAAGGTAGGTATCGACAAAGCTTATAACTAGTATGAATTGCGGTATTTGGACTGCACAGTGCAAAAAAAAGGGTACTTGGTGAAAATTGGGTTGATTGTCTTCATGTAATGTCTCAAATGGTTAATTGCAATGTAAGTAAGTTTTAACGTGTCTAAGGGTCATATGCAAGGTGACTCACGGCCTCGTTCCTTTGCACTTTATTAGTTGATTGCAGATGACTAGGAAAGGATGATTGGTACAGCCAACGAGGTTGAACTAGTTAATGGTTTTGATATGGTTAGGGATAGAACCGTTGCATCTGGTCTACTGCCTGCAGATGATACTATATTTTACTAGGGAAGAACTAAAGTAGTTAATTTGCTATCCATACTGTGAATTTTTCAGCCCGCTCTTCTATGCTGCCCCCAGCCGCAAATCATAACTGCAGGTGGGAATCGATCCTTGTCAACAATATCGTTGAAAAGACTGATGAGCAAGATGGTTGATAACACTACCATATAATTGCCAAAAATTTTGAGCACGATAGATTTTTTTTTTTGGGGGGGGGGGGGGGGGGGGGGGGCCGCCGTTGTTTGGATTCTTTGGAAGGTGTTGTTGAAGAAGGCTTCCTTTGGAGTATTTGGGGTTACCATTGGTGAACATTTCTCGGAAAGTGTATATTCAGGCTCCTGCACCGGAGATAATTGGAAAGAAATTGGAAGGTTGGAAAGGAGCCTCATTTACTAAAGGGGTATAATGTAGCCCTACGTTTAAAGACATGAACCTGTTGACTCAAGGGGTAAACTTCACAGGTATAGCCAAACTCACAGAAGATTCAGCAAGCATTCAATCTCCAAAAGCTAACAAACTTTAGCCAACCATGCAACCACGTAATAAGAAAGTTTTGCCAGTTTAACCACCAACTGGTTCTCAATTTAAGCACTAAAAAGACAAGCAAAATTTCAATACAGGTCATAAAGTGTGCGGCCAAATCTATGTAACACCCTGCATTGGAAACAAAGAAAACAGCATGAGAGCAAGGAACGGCATTCCAGGGTAATTCCATGTTTGTGAGGAATTTCCTTTCAATAGAACTCACAAATAGAGTTGTCCCACAACAAACTATCCTTCCAAGAATTCCATTATAAAGGTGCCAGATTTAGTATTTTACACGCCTTCCAGCACTTGATAAATTGCAGAATGCAATATAAATGATGATGTTTCCGCAAACTTCAATCCCAGAACAATTTAACCACGTTAACACTTTACTCCCTTTGATCCCTAAAACCAATACTCAACTAAAATCACACTTCACTGTCTACAATCTCCAAAGTTCCAATTCTTTCTGTCTAGTTTTCAACAACGATGAATAGCTTAGAACCTAAAAAAAACTTGAATCGAGCTAAATTCGGTTAACACGTGAGCAACCTGGGTTAAAAATCCATAAGAATCTAGATTGAGTAAAAATTGAGAGGCTCAAAAAGACAGATCCCTATATCTGTATATATGCAGTTACGTGTCAAAACAGATTACACACACACACACATATATATATGTAGAGATGGGGGGAGCAGGGGGAAGACTACCTGACAGAGTTCTTGAAAGACGTCGTCGGAGTTTGATCCGTTCAAGCTCTGGAGCAAGTACCGAATCTGGCCCGATAGGGTCGAAGAGAAACGAAGCATGGCGAGTTCCGACAGTGCTCGCTAGGGTTCTTCAAAAGAGTGAGAGGTTGGGAGAAAACCAGAGGAAAAAACTGATGAGATTTTGAACGGATTTGAGATTTCCAGGAGAGAGGGGTCCGAAATGGGAGAGAGGTGAAGAAGCGGATGTATTTGTCGGGCTGTTGTCCTGGTTCCTGCGAATTGCGATGAGTGAGATTACACTTGCGACACGAATCTTTTATATAGCTATTACTAGTACTTTAAAACTAAGGCTGTTGTCTGGGTGCCTGCGATTGCCGAGTTTACTCCCCATTAAATAAAATTTTTTATATAACTATTAAGTTTTTTAAAACTAATTGCAAGACTACTATACATTTATGCGAGGATTACGCGTTTGGAATTGAATTAAAGACGCTAATTTCATTTTTTTGTTTATTTCCTGTTTTCTTATTCAAAATTAATAGTACGAAACTTATATAGGGTATTATATTTATATTAACTTACAAGGAGATTGTTAATACAAGATAAAAAAATATGCGAGTGTTTCTTTAAAATTGTTACTAAAATAAAAATTCTAAAACAGACCAATTTATTCTCCTCAATTCTTTATTCTTCTTTGTCCCCCCTCTCTCTCTCTCTCTTAAAAATGTAATCAGTCCAGTTTGGTACCTACCGAAGCAAAACTTGGACTGAACCGAATAGAACTATTTCGATTTGATTCAATTTGATTTCTTCAATTTTTGTTCAGTTCGCTCCCATTTTTTATTTTCAATTTAGTTAAATTCAGTCCAATGTAAAAGATAATATTTTTTCCGATTCACAAATAAATATTTGAATACCAACAAGCCGAACCCAATATAAAATAACACATATTATTGAAAATCAAAAAAATAAAGATTATAAAAAATACATATTACAAAAAAAAATTACAATAGAATTGTGGTTCTTTTTATTCTGGTTCAATTTGGTCCGATCCAATTTATTGAGCTAAAAAGTAAAAACTGAGCCACTTTTTTTTAATACACTAAATCGAACCAGACCGATTTAACTCAAAAATGGACCAAACAATGACAATATTTAATGTTATTATATTAAGCTTTCATAAGACAATCGAGATAAACTTGACCTCATTCAAACAGCGTTCACGAGCACAGTCATAACTCATCATTCTCCATTTAAATGTGTAATTTTTTAGGACCAATTTGTTGTATGTTCCTTCCACACCATTTTGTCAACGATAATTTATTTTTTTCACTTTCTTATGTTTTTTTATTTTATTTTTTTTGTCTCTAGTCTCTCTTTTTTTGGCCTATAGAATTCTATTAAAAATTTTACTGCAGATTTAAAAATTTATTTGATTTCAAGTTAAATTGTATGTCTGTAATGATCCGAGTTTTTAAAACAGTTAAATAATAAGTATTTTTTTCATTTACCTTTATTCTTTTTAATTGAAAATAGAATGAAATAATTTATGTCATCTTTTTTAATTGGACCGCATAAATTTAGAATTTTTAAAAGAAAAATAAGAGTTTTATTTATTCAAATTATTTGCCATTGTTTTTATTACCAAAATTAGTGTGTTAAATGATTGGTTCAGAATGCGAGTGCACGTGTGAATATATGTATGAGTGGTACCTAATAATTTTACCTAAATCTATTTATTTTATTTCATCTTCCATCTCATTCATGTCACCAATATCTGGACCATAGGAGTCCTTTCGACATTAAGTGAATTTGGACAAAGGATTTAGTTAAGGGAGAGCTTTGATTAGTGCCTTGACCAATGATCCACGTCATTCCTTAGGGAGTAGAACATTTTAACTAGGACTCTTAGTTAACTGATAAACCTTGACTCTTGATATTCATGTTTTAAAAAAAAAAAAGAATTTCATTGATATTATTAAAATTTTATGTATTTATTTAATTATCTAGATTCGTGTTTTGAGTGATTGGTCTAGAGAATATGTGCACAAGCGTGTGAGAAGTATCGAATCATTGCCTTCAAAACCGAAGGATTATCCAACCATTTTCTTAACCATATTCATATGTAACTCCTCGAAATTTTCTTAAGCATTTTGGAAATTCCTAATTAAGTCTATTAAATTGAATGTCATACAAAATCCACTATAAAAGCCTAGACTCACTTTTGCTTCTTCACATCATCTGCACGCACAAGCTAGAGAATTTAGAGAGAGAGGGAGAGAGAGAGACAGTGAATGTGTAGTTAGAGAGAGAAGTTGCCAAGGGGGGAGGACCACTGCCGAACACCATTCCGGTCGCCATTCAACATAGTTTTTCTATCGGAATCGCACGCTGAAGTAGAAACACTTACCTTACAACCTTAATTTTATGTAATTTGTAGATATTATGTGTATTTTATTTTTTTAGATGAATCGTATATTTCTTTCGAGTCACGGCCCAAATAATTAAATATTATCCAAATTACACAACACTTGTACATGTATAAACTTTTTAATGTGTAATGATGTCCGCGAATTCTCATAGAATCTCGTGTGAGTAGGAATACTAACCCGATTATATTCTGTTTAGTTATGTTATTGTTTAAATAATTTTAGCAATGTTATTAAAATTCTGAAAGTTATGTTGATGAAATTTATGATGTGATGAGGTCATGATAAAATTTTGGTTAGTTCATTTTATAACCGTTATGCTGCCGATTTTATTTTTGAAACTTAGTGTATTTGAATGTGGAAAAATCTAGAGTCATACGTTAGGGACACTGGACCGGATGCCGCTTGTGACATGGCAGCGGAGGATGTCAGAGCGTGCATTGTATTTGAATAATGTGTAGAGATACCAAAGAACGTTAAAGGAAATAATAAAAAGGTTTAGCCGTTGTGGCAATTTGATTCGGAATTTGACTCATGTGTTTATGACGTAATTATGCCATGTTAATTATAATTTGATTATAAGAGCCCCAACTAAGAGGAGTTGGAGACGGTTGGATGTGACTTTGGGACGTCTGTGATGGCAACTCCGGACTGAGGGAGTGACGACCAGTGTCTTACTCGTCCTTGAACTGATAAGGAGAAGCGGTTAAGGTTCGTTGTGACTGGGCCTGGTGAAGCCACGTTGCGAAAGATCTAGATAGGGTGAAGTAGATATTGACCTAAGTAGACGGTAGAAGGTCTCTGCCTTGTCGGGTCGGTATTCGGTCGGGTATATCACCTTAGACTATGGGCCCATGGTAAGCAAGGACTGGTCAATATCAACCGATTGCCTATGCTAGTGTTTAAGAGGGTAAGATTGGATTTCCGAGGTGGTAAATCCTAGAAACTTAAATACAAGATTCATAACGAACCTATGTTTTATTTCCGTTATTTTATACTCTGTTCTTTAATGTGATTAATGTATCTGTTAAACTGCATGCTTCTTGGGTCAGTGTTTCGGGTATGTTTTTCACTAAGTATTATGTACTCATGGAGCAATTTCTCTGTCTTTGGCATTAATGCTAGATGAAGAAGTGCAGGAGGAGAAGCAATCTGAGTTGGAAGAATCGGGTTTTGGAACTGAAGACCGTGACAACACATGTGGATTTTACCCCTAGAAGTTTTGTTATATTTTTTTAAATTCATAATGTAAACTCAGAAGGAGTATTTTAGTAATATTTGTCAAACTTTCGCAAAGAACATTTTATTTTGAAATATACATTGATATTTAATGTTTTAATTCTATTTTAGTCAAAGTAATGGAATTAAAAGATTTTAATTAATGTTGCCGAGAAGTGGGAAACGAGGCGTTACAAATGGTATCAGAGCACAGGCTCACCTCTGCAACCTTGGGTTAGTTGGGTAGATCACAATTTTTGAGTGTTGTCCAATTAGTTAAACATTTTAATTTACGGTATATGTGAGTCTATTATATATACTTAGATATTGAATTTTGAGCTAGCTGGACACTCTCATCAACTTCCATGCGGAGCCAATTATCATGGATTAGAAGACGGGGGGATCCTAAAGAGGATGATTCCAAGGAGGATTAAGAGCCGAGAGAAGAAGAGACGGTCTTCAATATCAACAAACGACGACTATCATTGGGAACATTCTACGAGACAAATCAACTAGAATTAGATGCAAATCTTTGAGAGTATCTGAGTGGGGGAGAGAGTTAAGATAGGAAGAGTGGACATGACAATGAGATAACCAGGTTCAGGTAGAGAACAAAATGTGTACAATATGTGGTCTTTCACATGATTGTAGATTTTGGCATTCATGATTGTGCAAAGATGGTATTAGACTTATATACAATTTTTTTTTTAAATTTCAAAAAAAAAACCTATTTAAAAAATGTAATAGTTAGAAATCCCGTCACACGGCTTTGTACAAAATGGAACCTATTAGAACGACAACACCAATGGTAATGGAGGACACATCGTCAACGATATGCCTATCCACGACGTGAACTCAAAAATCATTAAATGCTGCCAACGTTAACGGTGTACCACCTCCAGTCAATTGACCAGTCGGAAAAACCTCTAACGTAATGCATGGACTTGAACAGATAGCCCAGCTATTTCAAGCCTTATGATCGGAATCAGAACCAGAATCAACCCAAACAGTACAACCAGACCATGAACGGGAAATTGAATAAAGGACCCAGGAGGAATATAAGGAACAAGACTTGATATGTCTACAAATAGTAAGGTCACCTAAAGAAAGAATGTCCACAATCTCATAGGCACAACGCCCAACATAATCAACAAGAGAGACAGTGAAAGGTTATTCTTTGGAGGCTGCTTCTCTAAGGAGATTAGAAAAAAGTATCATCGTCATAGTCTGTGTTCACCCGATTAGCTACAGTATTTCGTTTATCTTCTCTATCTCTTCGAAATCTACAGATGTTTCCTAATTTTTTTTCTAAATTCCACTATTTGTATTAAACACTTACCTTGTTTATCTTTTCGAATTCTCCTCTTTGTGTTGATTAATTAGATTTTCGAAAATTTCAAGTTGTGTCAACTAATTATTGGTCTATCTTCTCGCAATTTGTGTTGAACGATTGTTTGCTTATCATTTTTTCTATGAGATTGAGTTGTTTCAATCTTTTCTAACTCTCCACTCTATGTTAATTTGTTATTGCCCATTTTTTTTAAATGCTCTAAATCATGTTGGTTGCATTTTTGCCAAACTTTTTAAATGTATTCAATCAATATCACCTCGAAATGACTCCATATCCATCTTAATCTCAGATATGCAAATTCAACTCAACTTTGAATTGTTGAAAGTCTCGTGTTCTCAAATCCTTTGTTCTCATGACGATCCTTTTTCTTAAGTAACATATTCTAAAAAATTCGTTTATCTCAAAAACTTCTTCGGTTGCTAAAGCCATATCTTGTGATTTCAGTAATTTGCTTTATTCGATGGAATTCAGGTTTGCATAGTTGTATATATTAGAGACCACAATTAGAGTATCTTTTTGTTCTTCAAGAATTTTGAATTCGCAAACTCGACGTGAGTGTGATTTCCAATATGCTCACGTATGCCTTGCGACACTTCTCTTCTTCGAGATGTGTAATCTTCAAAATAATTTTTTTCTAAACTCACCTGAATTGCTGAGATTCTGTCCTTGAAAATCTCATTGGTTTCTCTTGTTGTGATTAAGATTTTGTTCTTTGACACTTTTACTGAAAAACTAAATTCTGATGTTTGACTTGAAACACGTCTGGCTAACGTAGTTTCAGGATGAACATCTAAGTTAGTTTTTCATCATTTGACTTCATATTTTTTTTCAAAACTTTGTTTTTGCTACAGTCCAATTACATCTCGCATGAAAACCTTATCACACATTTCATAACCTTTCGAACTGGAGTATACATTTGTTATAATGTGATTATTATATCTGTCAAATTGCATACTTC
>JABCMJ010004120.1:0-17674 GCA_014822125.1 Arbutus unedo | reverse complement strand
TTTTACTATTCTTTTAATCTAATTATTTATGCGGGTTCTTACATGAATTGTCCGTTCAGATTGCCCATCTGTCTGAGGGTGATAAGCAGTGCTAAATAAAAGATGGGTACCAAGCGCCGCTTGCAAGCTCTGCCAAAAACATGCAGTAAATCGCGGATCTCTGTCGAACACAATAAACACGAAAATTCCATGAAGACGAATAATCTCCCGAATGTACAAACGATTGAGTTTCTCAACAGAATCAGTCACTTGAATAGGTAAAAAATGAGCAGTCTTCGTCAAGCGATCAACAATCACCCAAATTGTGTCATGTCCCTTCTGTGATCACGGTAAACCTGAAACGAAATCCATAGTGACATTCTCCCACTTCCACTCAGCCACAGGTAATGGTTGCAACTCTCCAGCGGGTCGTTGATGTTCCGTTTTCACTTGTTGACATGTAAGACATCGTGCTACGAAATTAACCACATCGTGCTTCGTCCCGGGCCGCCAAAATTGTCGACGTAAGTCATGATACATCTTTGTCCCACCCGGATGAACAGCTAACGGTGAATGATGAAACTCTCTCAAAATATTCTCCCGATACGAAACGGGTACAAATAACTTCCCTTAAAAATGTAGGCTCCGATCGGTATATATCATCCATTCATCTTTTGTATCACCGCTAAAGAATCTTTTGTGTAACTCATCCGTTTTCTCATCGTGTAATTGGACGTCAACCACTCGAGTTGATAACATTGATTGAATTGTCAAATTGCACAAAGTGACCCCATCCTGAACTTCTTCAAAGTGTGTTGCGTAAATTCCCAAATCTTGCATCATCATCCACTCATGGATTGCCAAACTCGCTTGGTGTGTCAATTTTTGACTCAAGGCATCCGCTACAACATTGGCCTTTCCCGGGTGATATTGTAAGTCAAAGTCGTAATCCTCAATATACTCCATCCAACGACACTATCGCAAATTCAACTCTTTTTGGGAGAACAAGTACTTCAAACTCTTATGGTCGGAGAAGACTTCAAATTTCTCACCATAAAGATAGTGTCGCCAAATTTTCAAGGCAAAAACAACAGCTACAAGTTTCAAGTCATGGGTAGGGTAAATTCACTCGTGAATCTTCAATTATCGCAACCCATATGCTACCACTCTTCCCTTTTGCATCAGCACGCACCCCAGTTCCTCTTTTGATGCATCACAATACACGGAGTAGCCAACTCTTTGCTCAGGTATAATCAAAACCGGTGCACTAGTTAATCTTTGCTTCAACTCCACAAATGTCGCCTCACAAGCGTCATCCCACACAAAACGTGTCCCCTTACGCATCAATCGTGTCATTGGAGCTGCTAGTCGAAAAAAGTCAAGCACAAATCGACGGTAATACCCAGCTAAACCCAAGAAACTACAAATCACGAAGACGTTCTTCGGTCTTTGCCAACTCATGATAGAAACTTTTCTGGATCAACGGACACACCGCTCTTCAAAATCACATGTCCCTTAAACTTCACCTCAGATAACCAAAACTCGCACTTATTAAGTTTGGCATACAAGCGATGCTCCCTTAAAAGCCCAAGAACAATGGCAAGATGAGACTGATGCTCCTCTTTTGTAGGTGAGTAGACCAAAATGTCATCAACAAATACTACAACGAATCGATCTAGGTACCTATGAAAGATACGATTCATAAGATCCATAAAGGTTGCTGGTGCATTCATCAATCCAAACGGCATAACCACAAACTCGTAGTGCCCATAGCGTGTGTGAAAAGCAATTTTCGGAATGTCCTCCCTCCGCACCCTTAGTTAGTGATAGCCCGACCTCAAGTCAATCTTTGAAAAACACGTCGCACCTCGAAGTTGGTCAAATAAATCGTCAATCCTCGGCATTGGATACTTGTTCTTCATAGTAACACAGTTTAGCTTCCAATAGTCGATACATAACCACAATGTACCATCTTTCTTCTGTGCAAACAAGGCCGGTGCTCCCCATGGTGAAGTACTAGAACGAATAAAATCCAAGTCCTGCAACTCTTGCAACTGTATTTTCAATTCCTTCAACTCGGCAGGTGCGAAATGATATGGAGGCATCGAAATAAGGGCGGTACCAGGAAGTAGGTCTATCATGAACTCGACCTCGCTCTCAAGAGGTAAACCAGGTAAATCCTCTGGGAACACATTCTGAAAATCACAAACGATCAAAGACAACTCTTCGCGTTTGGTCACATCCTCATCCAATGTTAGACTTGATAATAAGGCATAAATAGAATCTCTCTCTAGAGAGCCACATAGGTATGGCTCCAATGGCTCCCTACGTTCCCCAAAGAACTGAAAGCAACCCTTGTTAGGTGAACATATGCAGACACGACGTTTGAAACAATCAATAGTGGCATAAAATGTGGATAGTCAATCCATACCAAGGATAAGGTCGAATCCCGACATATCCAGGACAATAAAGTCGAATGTGAAGTGACGATCAAGGATAACAAGATCACAATCTCTTCAAGCACGACCAAGTGGTGACCTACCTTCAAGAGTAGTCTCAACAAATAGTGGAGGGTCAAGGAGATCACAAACAGAGCCCTTACAAACGAGTTGAATAACAGGAATGTACCCCTCACAACAGACGCATTGGGCCCCTAAGAAGTAGATGGAGGAACAACATATAAGATATTGAAAACTCTCCCCTAAGTGTGTTGGCCCTGGGAATGTCCTCCCCTATGTCCGAAACCTTGAAGAGATACTGATGAACTCGCTCCCCTATCAGACTGAGAGCCCTAACCTGAAGTGTTTTGACGGTAGTGTGACTGTTACTGTTTCTGAGTACCTCAAAATTGTTGTTGCTGCTCATGACCCTGTCCATACCCAGATTGCTATACAGAACCCACTTCACTACGTACCCCAGTACCCTGAGCACAATTTCTCACCATATGGTCTGTCTTGCCACAAGTATAACAAGCCTTTTGAGGCACGGTACACTGACTATGAATGTGATCGGGTTAAATCGGTGACAAACGACATGTGGTCTAGAAGTGACNNNGGAGCCTGAAACTGCTCCATTTGCCTCTTGCATCCTTGACTTCCCGAAATAATCGACAAAGAGCCCAAGCTGACATTAGGTTGCCTAGGTACCCAAGCCCTCGCATTACGTTGCACATCTCGCGGTAGCTCTATGCTTCTTGCCACTCCACAATCTCAAAAAATCTCATCTTGTGTTGGCTCACTATAAGCCTCTTGATAAAAGAGTGAAGGCCCTTCTCAAACCGACGGCATTTTTGGTCTTTCGAAGTCACTAAATCAGGTGCAAAATGGGATAAAGATTGAAATTTAGAAGCGTATTCCGAAACCGTCATAGTAGCCTGCTCCAACTTCTCAAATTGTTGTCTCAATTGCTCACGATATGACTCTGGAAAGTATTGGCCCTCAAAAAGACCCTCCAAGTAAGATTTTCCACGTCCGATTGATTTGCTTAGGTTGCCAGTCTAGCGGCCCTCTTTGCATTTTTCCTTGCCTCTAGAATTGATTCCCACCACTCGTTGGCTTTACTGGTAAGCTGACAAGCTACAATACGGACCCTAAGGTCATCCTCCTCTATCATCAATGCATTGAAGAACTTTTGAATCTCGGCAAGCCAATGGTTAGCTGCGAGAAAGTCACCACCCTCTCTGTTGAACTGTGGTGGATTTAGATGACGAAACTCTCTCATTGCATCAATGGCTTGATTACAAGCACTGGCTTTAGCAGCTGGATTCAAAAGGTTCGATTCGGCGAGTGTTGCAACAAACTCTCTTGCAAAGTTACTCAAAACTACCGATGGTTCTATGTTCTGCTTTACCCCTCATCAACTTTCTCATGTATAGCTTCTCCACGCTGACTAACCATGTCATCTAAATGTACCTCACGGCAACGACCTCAGCCTCGGCCTCGAGGCCCACCCAATCTTACCTCACGTCTAGGCAGCATGGAGCTACAATACAGAAAAAATATGAAACTATCAAGTCCAATGACTATTACTATGAGATCAAAGCCTCCAATATCCCCGACATGGGTCAACAACACTACACAATGCAACATAATAGTAAATGTAATGTCAATGAATGTCATGCACACAAGCACGAACAAGTCATGCCAAAAATATGAAGTTTTGAACCCATGAAATTAAGTGTCTCCCCACGGTCTCAAGGTATTCTAACTCGTGCCCTGATACCAAGTTGTCATGCCCTCAAAATTTAAAACAAAACTAATTAAATAAATAAATAGATATTAGAGAATCCTTGCCAAAAAGCTCAATAAAATTCTCCCAAAATATCCATACATAGGAGATAAATGTTCTAGTTTGATCGTTAGTACATAGTGGGTCACCTCATCCCATTGACCATTTACATGAAACAAAAGTTTTCAAAAACATTACATTAAGTGTGTCACCAAAATAAGATAGAGTTACAATACACCTTCTCAAAAACGGTTAAGTAAGAAATGCTAAATGTCTGGAGTTGTACTTGAAAAGAAAATAGAGAAGCTGAGCTAACAAGCCCAATAGAGAAATCTATACCAATCTTACATGTCTATGAAATGCACGGTATGACAAGTGAACATAAATGTCCGATAATAGTGAGATCAAGAATGAATTCGAGTTAAAAGATAAAGATGAATCATGTCTTGTACTAACATCAATAGCATCAACAAGTTTGTTAAAGAACCATTTATCACACCTTGTAGGTTATTAATCCAATCAATCATGTCCTTATTGTGTTTTGATTTCCATACCTAGTGATTCCGTAGGAGATTAGTTCATCACTCCTAGCATTTCCTTCGGAGAGTCTAGCTCAAGGCCTTGCTAGCATTCCCAAAGGAGTCTAGTAGAATCATCCTAGCATTCCTCTCGAGGAGTCTAGTTCATACATCGTGTCATTCAAGTGTCCCATGCATGTCATGTGTCACATAGCAATTTCATTTTATCAAGTAGAACTCTTAAGTAATGCACACGCCTCGTAATAAATCATCTTTAATTCATAACATATTGCATTATTATCATGCGGTAGAAATTCTATAAATATGTCCAAGAATAGGCACAAACACCAATCTTGGAAGTCAACAACTCAAATTTTTAATAATAATTTCAATAAGAATAAAAATACGAAATTTTGGGTAACACAGGCCCTACTACCGGTAGTACAAACGCTACTATCGGTACTAACAGGAACTGCCCAAAAATGCACAGAATAGGAATTTAGCACTACCAGTAGTATAGATGCTACTACCGGTACTACAAATGCTACTACCGGTACTAATAGGGACTGTCCAAAAATGCGCGAAATAGAAATATAGCACTACCAGTAGTACATACACTACTACGGGTACTAGCAGGGACTGTGTGTTTTTTTGTAGATTTTCTCAACTTCGATTTTCAAGCTCTGAACTAACACTCAAGCTCATAAACCACCAAAAATAGGTCATACACACATAAGAGAGGTAAGAGATCCCTACCTTGAGCGTCGGATCGAAGGATTTGAGTTTCTAAAGCAAGCACTAACCCCCAAATCAAAAAAATCTTTGAATACTCCTCCTCCAAGCGAATAAACACGATCAAGCTTGAGATATCCTCCGTAAATGACTGATTCTTGAAGGTTCCAAGAGAATTTGATGTGAAAGCAAAGATTTGAGGTGAGGTTTAGAGAGAGAGAGAGAGTGGAGGGAGTGGAGAGAGGAAAGGAGTGAGGAAAAATGAGTTTTTCTCTCAAAAAATCTGATATATAGACTTAAAAATCCCAATTACACTCACACTCCCCAAGTGTAAAACATGTTACTCACAAGTCTCTTATTCAACATACACCACACATAAACCCCAAATTATTATATGTACATAAAGTGCAATAAACCACTTATTAAATCAAATTCCGGGCAATTTATAAAATAAAAAAAATTCAGGTTCTCACAATTACACTTTATGCCCTTACAAATCAAGGAGTCCGAACGACTATGCGACTCGAGTCACTAAGTTACTACATACATCTAAGAATTGTTAGCAATAAGTACTTTTTATTTATTATGGTAGATCCAAAAATTGGGGATCATCGGGCAGAATTAATATAAAGGAAGTACGGGCTAACTTCAGGTGAGTCCTGCATCTGACTTACTTACTTGCATTCTGCAATGAAAATAAATAATTTGTTGATATGATGTGTAATCTATGTTATTAAGTGAGTAAGCATTGTATTAATGATAAACTAAGCATGATAGAATAAGACTTTAAAGAGAATTATGGTATTGTGAAAATTTTATGGCTTTGTTATGAGATCTATACAGCACCTTGTCCGCTAGGGGGCAGATGAAGATTCTAGCGATGAGGTGAAGTAAAAAGGATGGGGATTATTAACCAGGTAATCCAACGAATGATATCATATCGACTATATATTTGGGGTAGCTCCCTAATTTACTGGTGTGACCGTAGATCATACAATGTTGCCATACATGATTACAACGTAAGCCTAATAGCTGAATTCATACGCCACGCAATATTATAATTTGATAATTGTGCATAGTTACAACGTAAGTCTAAAAGATGGATTGACATATCACATGATGTTATCATTTGATTATAATGGATTTCAAGAATGTAGTTATGTTAATACAGAAGTCAGTAAACTTGTCATATCTAGATTCACACTAGCCTAGTGCTAATGTAGTTGTTGATGCAACAGGTTTTAATAATGACGCTGATCATGCTTGAAATTCTACAGAGTTGTATTGGAACTGAGGTTATCTTTTGTGATCCCTAGACTTAGCATATTTTGATGTAGCATGACCTTCGTCTATTATTTTGTTCACTGGCTGGGATTTTGGGCCATAGTCATGGTTTGTCAGCCCATAAGGGTCATATTATTGCACTTTACTTTATACACTAAACTCTAGAAGGAAATTTTATTTTTGCACTCTGATGTCGAATATGTTGATAGAAAATTCCTAAACTAGTCTATTTTGAAATGCCTTAAGGAGTTTCGCTCGTGGCTAGTCACGTGTCTTAACCTTTGCAGGACGAGTCGTGATAGGATCCCTCTAGGCTTTAACACGTGTCAAACCAAGACTCGTAAGTGTCCCAAGTTCATTTCAAATCCCAAGTTTGGGTCCACATCGTATTGCCTATAAGTTAAAATAATCATTTCCAAAATAGTTTCATGATGTTCCCAACTGATATAGTCTTGACCCCTAAGCTGAACCTCATATCCGATGCATATGTACCCAAACATCGGCTTTTGTATCCCATGTTTCTGAGCATAATGCTCCAGGGCATTATGCCTCCCATATGTCATGCCTTGATATAAAAATCATCACTACATTATCAACTATAGTTTTATTTTCACAAGACACGAAACAACTAAAGAACATAACCGGCTCACGACATAATTTGGCTTAATACATGAAACGTGACCGACTCGGCTCCAAGACGTAGCCCAATGGTACCAGACATAGTTCGGCTAAAGACATCCTAACATAATCTTCGAGTAATAACACATCTCGAATGACGCGTCTCTATGATTTTCTCAAATTCGTTATTCGTACCCAGGCCTCATCAACACCCCAAGCAAAATTTTAGTGCTTATCATTTGTACCCAAGCATCATCAAGACCACAAGCAAAAGATATTTCCAAGCCCATAGCTTACATAGACTTTTCCAAATCTCACATTTCATACAACCTGTGTCGGTGATTTCCCTCAAAATCTCATTTTTTGCCGAAACTCGTGAATGACCATGCTCATCGTCACGCGACATGTATCTAGACTCATGTTTCTAATGTTGAACACAGATTCGAAAAATAACTATGACATAAGGTTATCATGTTTCGTGATGTCGATAAAATATAGAACTCATATATGAGCGAGTTAACAGAATGTTGTTGACATATAAGCCAGACATTGAAATATAAGTGTGTCATATATGCATGACATTAAAATATAAACATGACATATAGGCTTGAAATTGAAATATGAACATGGTATTGAAAGATAACAAAATAGGGTCAGAATACACAAGTCATCTGGTTGCATCAATATAGGTCATCCTGTTGATTCAATATAGGTCATTTGGTTGGATCACCTTTAAGGATTCGATTATGATAACAGAGTTTGAGGAGCCTAAAGTCTATGTTTCGGTATTGACAATATGGTTAAAGGGAACATATCTTGGTTTAGAAGTTTATTTGGTCTCATGTTTGTGCTATGTTGAAAAATCTAATTGTTGGAAAAAATAGCTAAGTATAGAAGAGTAAATTTTTGAAGTTTCGAATTAAGGAATGGTTCCTTGAATTTTTATGAGAACAATGGTATACTTATTTGGCTCAATTGCATAAGTCCAGGGTGAGTTATGAGCCATTTTTTCAAAAGAAAAAGTGTAGTTTTTTTTTGTGTACTAAATGGGAGAGACAAGATTTTGATTTAGATGAAATTTGAAAATTTTGCTAACGCATTGTTTGCAAATGTGGTGTACTTCCTTATTTTCATTAAATAAATTGAAGTAAAGAAATTTTAGCTAATGAAAATAAGGTGCCACTAGAGTAATAGTGACCAATCAAGATCAAGGTAGCCAACAGGGTTAGTTTCCAAAGTCGTACGGCTGGTCCAAAACATGACCAACCAGTTGGACTATTATCTTCTACAAACATTTACAGAGCTGGGTTTGTTTTTCATAGCATCGTGAATCTCAAATCAATGATCTATGACACAAATTGAACTAAGGAAAGAGTTCCATTATCTTATAGGAGTGAAAAAGACGCTTGAATTGGAAAAGAAATGGCTTGAATTGAAGGAATTGACTTCAATTGGACTTCTTCTTTTCTTGTGCTCTCTACTGTAAAAACTGATTATCCTCACTCTCCACTCACTAACCAAATTCGAATGTTGAGATGGTGATGCCAATTGAGATGGAAGAAGCCACATTTATAGGAGGGAGATGGAGTGTAAAGCTTTCCTTAAACCCCAAGGATTGCAAAAACGATGAGATGTAAATTTGAGGTTTTGACTGAAACCATTAGAGCTGTGGAAGTTTGAGGGAGGAAGATAGAGGTTTGAGGAAGAAAACCATGACCTAAGGAGGTTTGATAGAAGTGGTGAGTAAGGATTGAAACTCCATTGGGCAAGAAGAACTTTCAAGGATTTGCTCGATGTGCAAAATTAAAGATTTGAGATAAATAGAGATTGGGAAACCATGTGCTCTATGTAAGGAGATATACGGCAAAAATGTTTGACATGTATGAGTGAAGAAGAAGGTAAATTGATCAAGTGAGGTAGTGACCAAGATAAGGAAAGGTCTCATGGGTCATGGGTCAAAACAAATGGGTCATGGGTTTGGGCTAAAACAAATAGACTTGGATATTGGGTTTTGGGTTAAAGCCCAATGGATTTAATTAGATGGATCAAAAAGTTGGGCCAACAAGGAAAAAAATAGTTTGAATCAAGACTAGATGGATATGGGCTAGGTCCAAAACCAAATATATAATATCATGGCCCACATAATCTCATGCAATTATATAAATTATGAACTATAATGACAAAATGGGAAATAATAATTTTTGAAAATTAAACTAAATAATAAAATTTTCTTTTATTGAATTAAAATATTCGGGTCCTTATGAACTATCCTCCTTAACGAATTTTGTCCTTAAAATTCAGCGTAGAAGATGGTTATGCGTATGTATCGTGTTCTCTCCTTCCCATGCGAATTGTTCAGTATCCTAAGTGTGTTGACAAGTGGGTTTCCTTCCTTCGTAGTACTTCCCATTCTATGATCTCCTTCTATCAATTCGTTGTCTGTGAATTTTGCTGTCATGTTGGGTTTTAAGTACTTGTTGACATGGTTACACAGACTGTGGGTGGCGACAATAGTGCAGTCTCATTGGTGGTTGGCTCATGATAGGGGTTTCCAAGGTCAAAGGAGTGAATCTCTCTAAAAGAGTCACACCACGTAGAGTGTGACGGCTCGAGGTTCAGGAAATGAGTTGTACCAAATTCAATAGAGAATTATGATGTTGGTTTGTAGGTTCAGATGTTAACCGATCCAGATGTTTGTATTGAAATTACGTCAAATAAATGTGTTTCAACATAAGTATCTAGAAATAGTTACCTCATGAAATCGTGGTATAAGAATATCTGGCAAACATTCTTCTTTCACCGGAAGGATTGTATCCTTCTGAGAGAATTTGAATTGAAAAGATGTATGAGAATACCTTCTCGAGAAAGGAGTGTCAAAATGCTTAAATGTTCAGTGGTTTCAATAAACTAAATTTCAGTTTGAGAGTCCAAGAAGAGGTAAATGTGAGGTGCCAGAGAAATGCGAGACATGGAATAATTAAGGTGTTACCAATTGGCCGAATGAAAATGAATCAGGCAAAACTGGTGGTAAGAATGATCTATCCCCCTTAACATAGAGAAACCTCCATCTTCAATCGTCCTCCCCATGCTCGTAGTTGATCATGACTTGATAAGTGGGTAATCGATCGATCTACTATTGTATGAATATACTAAAGTTTTAGGGTAAAAATAGGTGGTAAAAGGTTTTCTTCATTAATATAACGTAATAATATCATATATCATACAACATGATATGCGAGCACAGCTAATCATGCATGTATAACAAGAATTTATCTGTGATGCTACATATGTTATCTGACACCCCACGCAATTCACCTTACCACTACCCTTCCTATAGGTGCTCCAAGAAAGGATAGGCTTAGATAGTCACTTCGGCACAGGTACTCACATTCTCAAGTTGTCTTGATGATTCCACAGTCCCTCATAACCCCACGAGTTCAGATCCGATGGGTTGAGTTAGGGCGATCGTCTAGCTCAAAGAGGTACTAGTTTGTTGGTATTGGCGGTTGGCTCATCAATAACTTCTTCATCCAGGTCGTCAGCAAGATAGCACTACATTGGGTCAAAATCAAAGTTCAGCAATGTCGATAAGAAAATATACTGTAATAATTACCTAAGTAATATGACTCTCAAAATGTGATCTACCCATTCTACCCTAAGTCTCAAGTAAAGGAACATAGAGCTCTAATACCACTCTGTAACGCTCCAAATTTTGGAGACATTAATTTAAAACAAATCAACAGAACAAAACAACCTTTTCATTTCATAATTGGGAAAATATGAGTTTGTATTACAAACTACTAAAATAACCAAAAAGTACATCCTGTAAAGGGAATTACAAAGCCCTAAACTATAGTCTAACTAAACCAATGTACTATCGAATTTTCTTCCGGATTGACATTGTCATCGGTTAGAATCTTGGGTTCTTCTGTTCCATCTTTAGTGACCAGGGGAGGGGGGAATTTGAACCATATGAGCAATAACACTCAGTAATAAAAATCCTACTCGTAGCCCAATTTATGCCACAAAACGAATGTTGCATGAACAGGACATAAACAATGATAATGAACAAGCAGAAACAATATCAGCAGTAGAAAATCAGAGTATGTAGAGCACAATGAAAGTCCAAGACTACTTTATAAGACTCTCTCTATGTCTTAACATGTGTCAAACCAAGATTCTTAAGTGTTTAAAGTCCATTTCAAATCCCAAGTTCAGGTTCACATTATATTGCCCATAAGTCAAAATAATCATTTCTAAAATAGTGTCATGATGTTCCTGACCGATATGGTCCTGATGCCTAAGCTGAACCTCATATTTGACGCCTACGTACCCAAACATCGGCTCCCATATCCCATGTTCTCAACCATTATGCTCCCGGGCATTATGCCTCTCATATGTTGTGCGTTGATATAAAAATCATAACATCATTATCAGCAATAGCTTTACTTTCAGAAGACACGACACGGCTAAAAAAACATAACCAACTCACAATATAATTTGGCTTAATACATGAGATGTGACCGACTTGGCTCCAAGACATAGTCCGGTAGTACTAGACATAGTTCTTCTAAAGACATCGTAACACAATCTCCTTATGGAGGAATAACACATCTCGTATGACACATCTCAGAGACTTCTGCAAATTTGTTATTTGTACCCAGGCACCATCAAGACCCCAAGCAGAAGATATCTCCAAATCCACAGCTTACGTAGACTTTTCCAAATCTCACATTTCGTACAACCTATTTCAGTGATTTCCCTCAAAATATCATTTGTCGTCAAAACTCATGAATGACCATGCTCATCGTCACACGATGTGTATCTAGACTCGTGTTTCTAATGTTGAACACAAATTCGAAAAATAACTATGACATAAGGATATCATGTTTCATGATGTCGATAAAATATAGAACTCATATATGGGTGAGTTAATAGCATGCTGTTGAAATATAAGTGTGTCATGTAGGCATGACATTGAAATATAAACATGACTTATATGCTCAACCTTGAAATATGAACATGGTATTGAAAGATAACAAAATAGGGTCAGAATACACAAGTCATCTGGTTGGATCAATGTAAGTCATCCTGTCGGTTCAATATTGGTCATCTAGTTGGATCACTTTTAAGGATTCAATTATGATAACAGAGTTTGAAAAGTCCAAAATCTATGTTTTAGTATTGACAATATGGTTAAAAGGAACATATCTTGATTTAGAAGTTCATTTGGTCTCATGTCTGTGTTACACTGAAAAATCTAATTGTTCGAAAAAATAGCTAAGTACAGAAAAGTGAATTTTTGAAATTTCAAATTAACGAATGAAAAGTTGCGGTAATGGTTCCTTGAAGTTTTCTAAGAATAATTGTATACTTAGTTGGATCAATTGCATAATGCTAGGGTGAGTTACGAGTCGTTCATTTGGAAGAAAATGCGTAATTTTTTAATTTTTTTACTAAAATGGGGGAGACAAGATTTTAATTTAGATTAAGTTTAAAAATTCTTCTAATGTCATTGTTTCCAAATTGGGGGTATTTTTTAATTTTATTACATAAATTAAAGTAAAGAAAGTCTAGTCTTAACTTCAGGTAATGAAAATAAGGTGTCAGTGAAGAAATAATGACCAATCAGGATCAAGGTAGTCAATCAGGGTTAGTTTACAAATTCATTCGAATGGTCCAAAACATGAGCAACCTGTTGGACTATCATCTTCTACAAAAATTTACAAAATTGCGTTTTTTATTATAGCTTCATGAATCTCAAATCAATGGTCTATGACACAAATTGAAGTAAGAAAAGAGTTTCATTACCGTGTAGGAGTGAAAAGGAAGCTTGATTGGAAAAGAAATGACTTGAATTGAAGGAATTGACTTCAATTGGACTTCTCCTCTTCTCACTCTATCTCTCTCTACTGTTAAAACTAATTATCCTCACTCTCCAGTCACTAACCAAATTTGAAAATTGAGATGGTGATGCCAATTGAGGTGGAAGAAGCCATATTTATAGGAGGAAGATTGAGTGTGAAGCTTGCCATAAACCCCTAGGATTGCAAAAACCATTAGAGGCGAAATGAAGGTTCTGGTTGAAACCATTGGAGCTATGGAAGTTTGAGGGTCGAAGAGAGGTTTGAGGAAAAAAAACCATGGCCTAAGGACATTTGAGAGAAGTGGTGAGCAAGGATTGAAACTCCATTGGGGTAGAAGAACTTTCAAGAATTTGCTCCGTGTGCAAACTTAAAGATTTGAAATATACAGAGATTTGGAAACCATGTGCTCTGTGTGAAGAGATAAACTGCAAAAATTTCTAACATGTATGAGTGAAGAAGAAGGGAAATTGATCAAGTGAGGTAGTGACCATGATAAGGAAATGGTCTTACGGGTCATGGGTCAAACCAAATGGGTCATGAGTTTGGGTTAAAACAAATAGACATGGATCTTGGGTCTTGGGTTAAAACCCAATGGGTTTAATTAGATGGATCAAAGGATTGGGCCAACAAGGGAAAAAAATAGTATCAATCAAGACTAGGTGGATATGGGCCAGGTCCAAAACCAAATATATAATACCAAGGCCAACACAATCTGATGCAATAATACAAATTATGAACTACAATGATAAAATGAAAAATAATAATTTTGGAAAATTAAATTGAATAATAAACTTTCTTTTTATTGAATTAAAATATTCAAGTCCTTACAGATCATTGTTGTCATTTTGCATGGTAGGTCAACTAATTGTAATTTTCAGGGTCCAAAAGAAAGCCACTGCGATTTTATTAGAAACCAGCAGGCATGAATATAAAAGAATTGTATGTTAGACATTTCGAGTGATTATTTTTTTGGAAAATGAGATTGGACGACATGTAATTTGTAATTATTTTGTTATATTATAGTTGTCTTTTTTTTTGTTTTTAAAATACATATCGGGTATGGTATTTATCATTGTGGATATGTGTGCCAATCTCACATCAGCTATGTTTGTAGGCTCAATTCAATGTAGTAAAAAAAAAAATCAGAACTTAATAAATGGCAAAAATTGACCTTGGGTAGTGTGAGTAACAGCAACGGACTCTGTCAACTTCTTTGTAGCCTTGTCATTCAACTTCATAGCAAGCAACAGCACCACGATATCTCATAGCTGTAATCAATATAACAAAATAATCGTCGTGAGACGAAAATATTTTTTGTGAAGAGTACGATTCCAACTCCATAATGCACAACAATATCCACTTATTTCTACTGCTCAACAAACATAGTACAAAATAATATGTATTCCTCTAAATGCACGTAAAATATGAGTAAAAATAACCGTACTATATGAATTGGCTCTATTTTCACTAGACGCACATAAAATATGAGAAACCTTTTTGAACATATAAGAAAGTATAATGGTGCATCTATGTATAATGTGAAGGTGGCTGTGACACGTGGTGTGCTCAAATACATATACAACTAAGGCTTGGGCTAAACTTTGTTTTCCTCCGATGAGTATGAGAACTGACAACCTAACTATGACACGTGGTGTGCTCAGACAACAAGTCTCCTCAGGTTAGGAATGTGCTCAACATTTCTTTTGTTCAGCTAGACTATGCATCTAGTCTAACTTGATCACCAAAGGATTTCTTGGTCGATAAAATAGCATTCGAATACTAATTTCATTGTAGTCCTGATATCACAGAATCAAGGAATATCTCCTATAACGGTTATCCCTATCTATTTCCTGATAGATAAGGATTAAAAGGTTCATTCTAGAGTTCTTCCTATCTTCAAGGAACTGCCTCCTAATTATGCTCCACGATGCTAGTAAGGATGCCTCTATTCCTATATAACCTAAACCAACCCTATGGTACAAGGTACAAAAACTCTGTCATTCTAAATAATAAGTCTTTCCTTATCATTTTCTTCGCCACATATTGTAACTTAGGCATTAGAGTGGTGTTGGCAAGGCACCACACTAGTGTCAAGTGTGTTGTAGGTTCAGGCAAGCTAGAGGCATTCTACTCTATTCCATTAGTTGGCATCATCTGCGGGAACAACTTTCGTTTCTTTTATTGCTAAGTTGAACAATTTATGGCTCATACTCGCTCCATGGCCTCAAACACTAATAACCAACCACAAGGTCCAGGTTAGGAGAAAAATCAGATTCGTGTTATTCCCCTTGGCCTAGTCACTCAAGAAGATTATAAAGAGTGCTATGAAGAAGTCCTTACCTTAGCCCAGGGTATCCAGCGCATCTTAGAACAAAACCAAGCACTATTATAACGTTATCCACCAATGCCTCACAGAGGAGTCCATCCCCTTTGTGTCAAGGATGGTCCTCTTGATGGTGATCCTCGACCAGAGGATGATCTTATGGTGGGATAGGGTGAAGGTGACAATCACAATGTTAGTCACCATGATGGTCCTCTAGGTGGTCAACAACTCTCGGAAGGACCAATGATAGAGTAGATACGACAGATGAAGGCCCAGCTGGATGGGCTGACTAGACAGGTGAAGATCAAGGCCCCAACTTCTACACATGAGCTCATTCAAACCACTAATTTACCTTCACTGCTAATGTCATCGCGGTCCCCCTCCTACCAAAGTTCATGATCCCCTTGACCATTTGGAGACCTACAAATCTCTAATGCATTTGCAACCTATACTAGAAGCCATCTTGTGTAGAGCCTTTCCAATCACGCTTTGCGGAGCTGTGTGGATGTGGTTCAACAAGCTGTCCCTTGGCACTGTTAGTACTTTCAGAGAACTCAGCTAGATCTTTGTTAGCTATTTCATTACGGTTCACGAATACAGGAGGCTAGCCACTTACCAGCTCAATGTGAAATAGGCCAAAGGCGAAAGCCTTAGAAAATTTACCTCTAGATTTAATAGTGAATCCATGCAAGTGCATAATGCAGATGATCATGTTGATGTCGCAGCCTACATGTCAAGACTTAGGCCTGAACAGTTTCTTTTCACCATTCACTAATCCACTGTTTAACATGTCATGTTGAGAGCACATAAGTAGATGTATGTGGAGGATACATTAGCAACCCATCAAGAGAGGGAAGGACAACTCCCTGGTTAGTAAGGAGGATTTCCACAAGGGAGACACAGAAAATGATGTGATGGTGGTCAATACTGACCTAAAGAGGCATTCAGGGGTAAGAGAACCGACCGTAGAGATTCTCCTAGGAGAGAGAATCTTGAGACGAGATTCTAGGAATATACTCCTCTTATGGCTTCTATTGACTAAGTTTGCAAGAAATTAGTAATTATGCTGAACTCATCTGGCCAGGCAAGATGAAAAGCCCTACAGAGAGACGTTCCCAGAACAAGTGATGCAAATTTCATAGTGACCATGGTCACGATACAGACAATTGTATTAAGCGCAAACAAAGATTGAAAGCCTGATTAGATGGGGAAGATCAACAATTTATACATAAGAAAGACAACCCACACATGAGACAAGCATACAGGAGAGGACCCAGAGGAGATCAGGATCGAACGCCTCCTCCTCCTCCTCCTCCTCATCCTTATCCACTAGGAGAGATTTGGATGATATCTGGAGGGCCTGGAGTTGGGGGAGATACTTAGTCAGCAAGGAAGTCATACGCCAGGGAAGTGCTCAGTACAGAGAGATTGTGGAAGCAAGCCAAATGAAGACTTGGTTACTCAGTTTACGAATGAGGATGCGACAGGGGGTCTATAGGCCCATCATGACCCGGTGGTGGTGACGGTTGTACTTCCCAACTACACGATCAGAAGAGTGCTCATAGACACAGGTAGCTCAAATGAACTCATTTTCTTGCCTACTTTTGAAGGTGAATACCTTACGAAGGATAAACTCAAGTCGGTGAAGTCTCCCCTTATTGGATTCTTGAGAGAAACCACCTATCCTGTAAGGGTGGTTACATTGCCAGTCATGATAGGAGATGAGGACATGAATGTAACTGCCATGATTGATTTTTTGGTGTTGAATTCCCCCTCAGCCTAGTTTAAGATTGTGGTGTCAACTTATCACCTTGAAGTCAAATTTCTAACCATTAATGGAATTGGAGAGCTCAAGGGCAATCAAAGAAGAGCATTTGAGTGCTATTTGACTTCTATGAGGTCAACGAAGGAGGCATTTGTTGTAGACGTGATGGATGTTCGAGGTGAAGATTATCTTTAGCAAAGGGATCCTATTGAGGAGTTGGTTGAAGTATCAGTTGTAGAAGGAAGTGACTGGTAGGAATCGATTCTCGAGATCCGGTGATGCATGCGTACAGATTGTACAACAAAAAAAATTACGAAACTGACCAGCCGGCAAAAGTGCGTCGTTAGGGCGCCGGCCAAGG